>JAJPUD010001887.1:37298-77298 GCA_023553655.1 Myrmecobius fasciatus
CACCCCTTAATTTCATTATTTTTTAAAAAGATTTTATCTTTTCATATTCAATTCACACTTGTGCCTTCTGTCTATATATATTCTGCTAACTGCCATAAAGATGTTCTAATGAGTTACAAGTATCATCTCCCATGTAGGAATATAAACAGATAAACCTTATTAAGTCCCTCATGATATGACTTTCCTGACTATCTCCTTATGCTTCTCCAGAATCCTGTATTTGAAAATCAAATTTTTCATTCAGCTCTGGTCTTTTCATCATAAATGCTTGAAAAACCTCTGTTTCATTCAATGACTACCTTTTCCTCTGAAGGATTATACTCAGTTTTGCTGGTTGGGTGATTCTTGGTTGCAATCCTAGCTCCATTGCTATCTGGGATATCATATTCCAAGCCCTCAAGTCCATTAATGTAAAAGCTGCTAAATCTTGTGTTTCTGACTGTGACTCCACTATGCTTGAATTGTTTCTTTCTGGATGCTTGTAATGTTTTCTCCTTGACCTAGGAGTTCTGGGATTTGGCTATCATGTTCCTGAGAATTTGAGTTTTGGGATTTGGCTATCATGTTCCTGAGAATTTTTATTTTATTTCCGTTTTACTCTCTAATTCTAGAATATTAGAGCAGTTTTCCTTGATAATGTCTTGAAAGATGATGGCCAGCACTAATACATTGTTGATGGAATTGTAAACTGATCCAACATTCTGGAGAGCAATGTGAAACTATGCCCAAAAGGCTATCAAATTGTGCCTGCCCTTTGATCCAGCAGTGTCTTTACTAGGCCTGTATCCCAAAGAGAGCATAAAAAAGGGAGAAGAACCCACATGTGCAAAAATGTTTGTGGCAGCCCTTTTTGTAATGGCAAGGAACTGGAAACTGAGTGGATGTCCATCAGTTGGAGAATGGCTGAACAAATTATGGTATATGAATGTTATGGAATATTATTGTTCTGTAAGAAATGACCAGCAGGACGATTTCAGAGAGGCCTGGAGAGACTTGCATGAACTGATGCTGAGTGAAATGAGCAAAACTAGGAGATCATATACACTAGGAGATCAACAATACTATATTATGATCAATTCTGATGGATATGGTTCTTTTCACAGTGAGGTGATACAGGCTAGTTCCAATGGTCTTGTGATGAAGAGAGCCATCTGCACCCAGAGAGAGGACTGTGGAGAGTGAGTGTGGATCATATCACAGTATTTTCATTTTTTTGTTGCTGTTTGCTTGTATTTTGTTTTCTTTCTCATTTTTTCCTTGTTAATTTGACCTTTCTTGTGCAACAGGGAAATATGTATGGAAGAATTTCACATGTTTAGCATATATTGGATTATTTGCCATCTGGGGAGGGACTAGAGGAAAGGGAGGGGAAAAAATTTGGAACAGAAGGTTTTACAATGGTTATTGTTGAAAATTATCTATGCATATGTTTTGAAAATAAAAAGCCTTAATTAAAAAAAAAAAGAAAGAGGATGTCCAGGCTCTTATTTTTATCTTGACTTTCAGGTAGGACAATATTTTTTTTCATTAAAGCTTTTTATTTTTCTGGGGCAGTTAGGTGGCACGGTGGATAGAGCACCAGCCCTGAAGTCAGAAGGACTTGAGCTCAAATCTGGTCTCAGACACTTAACATTCCCTAGCTGTGTGACCCTGGGCAAATCACTTAACCTCAATTGCCTCAGCAAAAAGCAAAAAAAAAAGCTTTTTATTTTTCAAAACATATAGATAATTCTGCAATATTAGTCCTTGCAAAACCATGTGTTCCAGTTCCCCCCTTCTTCCACTTCCCTTCCCTAGATGGCAAGTAGCCCAATATATGTTAAACATGGTAGAAATATATGTTAAATCCAATATATACAAATTATTTTGCTGTACAAGAAAAATCAAATCAAACCAGAAAAGAAAATGATGAAGAAAATAAAATGCAAGCAAACAACAACAGAAAGAGTGAAAATGTTATGTTGTAAACCACCCTCAAGTTCCCACAGTCCTCTCTCTAGGTGTAAATGGCTCTTTTGACCACAGGCCATTGGAACTGGTCTGAATCATCTCATTGTTGATGAGAGCCACATACATAAGAATTGATCATCATATTATATTGCTGTTGCCATATCCTGGTTCTGCTCATTTCACTTAGCATCATAGAAAAATAATTTTTAAATTATCTCTCCTATATCTATTTTCCAAGTCAGTTGTTTTTCCAATGAGATATTTCACATTTTTTCTAGTTTTTCTTTTTTTTCTTTTTCTTTTGGTTTTTCTTTATTGTATCTTGATTTCTCATAATGTTATTAGTTTCCATTTGCTGAATTTTGCTTTTTAAGGAATTATCCTCATTGAGTTTTTGTACCTCCTTTTCCAATTGGCCAGTTTTGTTTTTTAAGGAATTTTTCTCCTCATTATTTTTTTATATTTCCTTTTGCTACTCTCTCAATTCTATCCCTCATTTTTTCTCTATCTCTCTTACTTGATTTCTAAAAAACCTTTTGAACTCTTCCATGGACTGAGCCCAACCCTTATTTTTCTTGGAGACTTTGGACGTAGGAGCTTTGACTTTGGTATCATCTTCTGAGTGTGTGCTTTGATCCTCCTTGTCATCATAATAACTTTGCATGGTCAGAAACATTTTTTGTTTTCTGCTCATTTTCCTAATCTATTATTTGCTTTAACTCTGTTAAAGTAGAGGTCTGTCTCCAGGGTGGACAATGCATTGTCCCAATCTTCAGGGATTTTGTGCCACACTCTTTTCTGCTGTGAAACTGTGAGGAGGGTCCCTGCCCCATTGTAGCTGTAAGATCTAGTGTGCTAGCCAGATCTGGGGCTCTGCTGATTGGGGCTACACAGGGATTGCACACCAGACTCCCACCTCATTACCACAGTCTCTCTCCACTGACTTTTGGAGTCCTCTTTGATGTCTCTGTGCTGAGAGGTTTGGAAGCCACCACAGATTCAGAGGTTGGACCCAGGTTGGGGCTGGGCTAGGGCTGCACCAGTGTGTCCTGCCCCAGGACTCCCACTCTGGTGTCACAGACCTTTTCTGCTAAGCTTCTAAGTTGTCTTTGGCTAGAAAATGTTTTACTCAGTCTTTCTGGATGTTGTGATGTTCTAAAATTTGTTTAGAGTCATTGTGTAAAGGAATTTGGAGCAGTTTTGGGGAGAGATTGGACAAGTTCCTACCTTTATTCTGCCATCTTGGCTCCACCTCCCCTGTTTAATTGATTCTTGATGTCTCATGGAGTTATTAGCTTCCATTTGCCTGATTTTTGAGGAATTATTTTCTTCACTGAATTTTTGTACATCTTTTTTTGATATGGCCAATTGTACTTTGTAAGGAGTTCTTTTTGTTAGTAGATTTTTGTGCCTCTTTTACAATTTGGCTAAATCTGTTTTTTGAAAGTGCTAATTTTCTTTTCTTTTTTTTTTACTAAAGCTTTTTATTTGCAAAACATATGCATGGGTAATTTTTCATCATTGACCCTTGCAAAGCTTTCTGTTACGAATTTTTCCCTCCTTCTTCCTACTCCCTTCCCTAGATGGCAGGAAGTCTAATACATGTTAATTATGTTAAAATACTTGACAAATTGAATATGTGTACACATATTTATACAGTTATCTTGCTGTACAAGAAAAATTGGATCTATAAGAAAAAAAAATCTGAGAAGTAAAAAACATAATGCAAGCTAACATCAGTAGAAAATGTGAAAATGCAATGTTATGGTCCACCCTCACATCCCATAGGCCTCTTCCTGGGTATATATGACTTTCTTCATCACTGAACAACTGGAACTAGTTTGAATCATCTCATTGAAGAGAGTCACGTCCATAAGAACTGATCATCATATAGTCTTGTTGTTGCTGTATATATTGATCTCCTAGTTCTGCTCATTTCACTTAGCATCAGTTCATGCAAGTCTCTCCAGGCATCTCTGAAATCATCCTGCTGGTCGTTTCTTATAGAACAATAATATTCCATAACATTCATATACCATAATTTATTCAGCCATTCTCCAATTGAAGGGCATCCATTCAGTTTCCAGTTTCTTGCCACTACAAAAAGGGCTGCCACAAACATTTTTGCACATGTGGGTCCCTTTCCTTCCTTTAAGATCTCTTTGGGATATAAGCCCAGTAGAAACACTGCTGGGTCAATGGATATGCACAGTTTGATAGCTTTCTGAGCATAGTTCCTAATTGCTCTCCAGAATGGTTGGATCTGTTCACAGTTCCACCAACAATGTATCAGTGCCAATTTTTCCCACATCTCCTCTAACATTCGTCATTATCTTTTCCTCTCATTTGAGCCAATCTGACAGGTGTGTAATGGTATCTCAGAGTTGTTTTAATTTGCATTTCTCCGATCAATAGTGATTTGGAGCACCTTTTCATATGACTAGAAATAGTTTTTAATTCATCATCTGAAAATTATCTGTTCATATCCTTTGGCCACTTATTGATTGGAGAGTGAGTGGCTTGAATTCTTATAAATATGAGTCAATTCTCTATATATTTTAGAAATAAGGCCTTTGTCAGAACCTAAAGGTGTTAATTTTCTTTTGTATTTTTTGTACCTCTTTTACCAAGTGTTGAGTTTTTTCATGATTTTTTTTATCATTCTCATTTCTTTCCCCAATTTTTCTTCTACTTTTTTAATGTGATTTTAAAAATTCTTTATAAGCTCTTTCAGGAATTCTTTTTGAGTTTGAGACCAATTTCTTTGAGGCTTTGGATATTGCAGTTTTGGCTTTATTGTCTTTTTCTGAGTTTGCATTTTGATGTTTCCTGACACCATAGTAACTTTCTGTAGTCAGATTCTTTTTGGGGTTTTGTTTGCTCATTTCTCCAACCTACTTCTTGATGATGAACTTTATATATTAAAGTTAGATTCTATTCCTGACATGGAAGGGAAATTATCCCAAGCTTTAGGTTTCTGTGTGTGCGTGTATAGCTGTTTTCATATTTATCTCTGAGGATATGTAAGTTTTTAATTCTCCCAAGATGGTGTGATATAAGGAGAGATGTGTTCTCTTGGACTGTGCTATGGTTTGTGAGCTACCATAAGCCCTTTTTTTCTCTATGGAAATGTAATCAAGGCCTAACTTTGCTGCAGCTGCAAGCTGTGGTATACTGGTACTTTTTCTTGCCCTGAAACTGTGACCCAGGACTTTGACCTAAATCCACATAGAGATAAGTTCTGCAACCAGTTCCAGCAAAAAAAAAAATCCCCATAATCATCTTCTGATCAGTTGTCTGACTCCCTTATTATCAATGTTCTGAAAGCTCTGAAAGCTGCTGCTCCTGATTCAGTTACACCCTAAGTATACTGCTGTTTTACTGGGATATTGTTTGCACTGAACTGTCCTCCACTCTCACCTGAGTGCAACAGACTTTTCCTACCAACCTTCTAGGCTGTTGTGGACTGGAAATTGTTTCAGTCCATCCTTTTGTGGATTTTGTCACTTAGAAATTATTTTGGGGTGTTATTTTAAAGTCGTTTAAAAGAGCTGTTTTTTCTTTTTTGATTAAAGCTGCTTATTTTCAAAATATATGCATAATTTTCAACATTCACACCTACAAAATCTTGTGTTCCGAATTTTTTTCCTTCCCTTCCTTCTGCCCCCTCCCCTAGATAGCAAGCAATCCATTATGTTAAACATGTGCAATTTTTCTATACATATTCTCACAATTATCATGGTACACAAGAAAAATTAGATCAAAAGGGAAAAAAATGAGAAAGAAAACAAAATAAAAGCAAACAACAATAAAAAATGTGAAAATGCTATGTTGTGATCCACACCCAGTCCCCATAGTCCTCTCTCTGGGTGCAGATGGCTCTCTCCATTGCAAGACCATTGGAACTGGCCTATATCACTTCGCTATTGAAAAGAGCCATGTCTGTCAGAATTGATCATCATATAATCTTGCTGTTGCGGTGTATAATGTTTTCCTGGTTCTACTCACTTAGCATCAGTTCATGTAACTCTCTCCAGGCCTCTCTGAAAAATCATCCTGCTGGTCGTTTCTTATAGAACAATAATATTCCGTAATTTTTTTCAGCCATTCTCCAAGTGATGGGCAGCCACTCAGTTTTCAATGTCTTATTCCCTACCTTTTCTCTGCCATCTTGGCTCCACCATCATTCCTCCCATAGTCTATTTCTAATACACTTTCCATTTCTGATATTTCTGTGTTCTAAACTTCTTTTCAATTGAATTTTCATTTTACTAAAAGCCCTTTATTATTTTTTTCAGGCAAACTATCTAATCACATCTGCTTTATCTTGTACTGGTAAGACTGAGTTTTTTTGGACCTAATTATAATATTTAACATTTATCTTGATTAAATTTTGGCATATTAGATTTGGTTCAATTTTTTAAACTGTTAAGATTTTTTGAGTTGTAATTCTATTACCTAGAGTATTAGTTGTTTCTCTCAGTTTTGTGCCATATGTAAAAGTGAAAACCTTTAACTAAATTAGTGGCAAAAATGTTCAAGGGCAAAGTACCTAATAGTGATATTTGGTTTACTCTTCTAGTGACCGACCACTTTCCAAGAAAACATTGAGCCTTTAATGACTATATTTTGAATCTTATCATTCAACCAGTTCTGAATCTACCTATATTATTTTCTAGTTTGCATCTCTATATTTTGTCCACAAAGAGTCCATAAAGAAAAAATTTTGTTATATGTTTTACTAAAATCTAGATAAATTATATTTATAGCATTCTGCCAGAAAAGGAAATGAGGTTAGTCTGACATGACCTGTTTTTGTTGAAGCTAAGATGGCTCTTTGTGATCACCATGTTTTTCTATCTATTCACTATCTTTTTAATTAAATTCAGCTCAACAACCATTTATTAAACACAAAGGAATCAATGTCAAGTTTATTCTCATCCCTCTTTTTAAAAATCAAGTTCTAATATTTTGTTTCTGGTTTTTCTGTCAAGGGAAGCAATCTTTAGACCAGAAAGATTAAAAATTGGTAAATAGAAAATTGATATCCAAGATAGGTAAGGAGATAATAAGAGAGCACCCACCTTCCATATATGAATCCAAATTACTTGACTCAAATGAATCTTTGAAAACAAAACATCTTTGGACACTGAAAGGAATGGAATTTGTGATTGCTGAGTCACCTGTCAATGATCCTTTAAAGTTCCAGAATACTGGTGAGGTACCAAAGAATTGTTGAAGGGCAACTATTGTCTTCTCTTTTCTCTCCAGTATTAGTTGAAATTATCTTACTTGTTCCAAATTAGAGTACCATGCCTTCCTTGATTTTTCTTTTATTCAATATAGCTCAGAACAAAACAAAAAATGTTTTTGTTATCCTTAGCTTTCCTTGCTCACTGCAATTAATGTTGAACTTTAGCATGCCTGATACTATTCTTTCATGGAATGCTTTTGTATGCATCCTTTGTTATGTGGCTTTTTTTTTCCATTTTTGCACCTGTTTTAAAAATCCAAGATGTTTGATAATTTTCCTATGTATACACATCAGTCTCTTTAGACACCTCTCTTTTTTCTTACTCATCAGAATTGTTTCTCTTTGTGTTTTTGAAATTTCATTTTTGAGAGCTTCTGCATTTAGATGGCATTATAGATAGACCTCTGGATTTGAAATGAAGAAAACCTGATTTTGAATCCTCTCAGACATCTAGTAACTGTTTATACACATACATGTATACATATATTTATATAAAACATTATATCATAACACAATACATTTAATCATATTAAATTATAGCTATATACTTCCTTTCCTGCCTTCCCTTGTAAAATTTTAGCCCATGAGATCCTACCTAACCTTTCAATGAAATTTCTGAAATCAACTGTAAAAATCTAGGTTGCATATCAGGCTATTTTCAGCTTTCCCCAACTATACCACAAAGTATAATTGGAACCAAGGACCTCCCAATATACCCATTATTTCCACTCTAGCAACTGTCTGTTGGCAAGAATCATATCTAGAATATAATTTTTGTTGGTTTCTTTTGAAAGATGAAATTATTAATACAAGTTAGAAAGAAAAATTAGGTGGCCTGCTTTTAGTAGAGAGGATATTTTAGCAAATGTTTGGAAAACTAAAGTCTCTTATCATATCTATGTGTCAATCTTGTTATTCATTTATTGAACTCATTTATTTCTTCTTTCTGTTCTGGATATCTGTAGTCTACTCTGATGATAGTATTCTGTGTTTTTTTTTTCTGTTGATATTCATCTAAATGCTTTCTCCATTGTGCTTTCACCTCCTCCAATCTGATTAATGAATTTCCTTATAAATGAATCTTCTTTGTGTAATACTACCCTAAATACTCTTTTATCTGGCATGTTTCTTTTGAATAAAGTATAACTTTCTAGAGTCATATCCTTCATGAGTCTCAGCCTACTAATCCTTAGTGGTATCTATGACTTTGACATTGTCTGATTTATTAGGATCTTATTTGCTAGTTACACTTTCTTAAAGCCCATGAAGACATGGGCTTTATTATGACTTTTTTCCTTGTATTTTGTCTCAGATCATGTCTTTGTTTGGGTTTTGTCTCACAATGAGGATTTCTCCAAAAATATAAGGAATAAGTTATTCAGTGTATATTATGAATCAAATTTATGACAGGTAATTTATTTCTTGAATCTTTTTTTATTTTTGCTAAGGCAATTGGGGTTAAGTGACTTGCCCAGGGTCACACAACTAGGAAGTGTTAAGTGTCTGAAGCCAGATTTGAACTCAGATACTCCTGACTTCTGGGCTGGTGCCCTATCCACTGTGCCACCTAGCTGTCCCAGGTAATTTATTTCTGCACCCTGCCGAACTTTGGTCTTGGATTACTTCTACCATCATGGTAGATTACTTCTACCACATGTAGGAGCTTTTGCTGAAAAATATGGAGAAAATCTCAAAATTATTCTGGTCTACTATGAATTTATGTTATACAATCTCACCTGAGCCTTTACTACTGCTAAGTAATCCTACTATAATTCACCATCCCACTCTCCACAATGGTTATTCCAGACTTTTTCATCCCCTCTTAAACCTTCCATTCTCCTTCATTCTTCCTTCTTAGCTGAGATCCTTGACTTATATTTTATAGAAAAAATTGAGATATTTTGCTTTGAGCTCTCTTTTCTCTCATCTCATATTACTAATATACCTTCTGTCACTATCTCTTCCTTCACCCCTAACTCACTCACATGATGATCTTACTCCTTATTGAGGCTTACCTCTCTACCTGCACAAGCAATCTTATATCATCCAGATTTCTCCAATAGATTGCCTTCCTCTGTCATTCTTTCCCTCCTTCCCCCACCAATCACTTATTCTTAATTTCCCTTTGTCTACTAGCTCATTCCCTACTGCCTATAAACATGCCTTTCCCATCCTGAAAAAAAAAAAAAAAACTTCACTGGCTAACTATAGTCTTCTATTTCTTCTGCCCTTTGTAGTTAAACTTCAAAAAGTTACCTACAATAGAACTTCAACCTTGTCCCCTCTTTGTTCTTAATACCTTACAATCTAGCTTCTGACCTTGTGATTCCTGCTTTTTTAAATCAATTTATCAACTGCTTTGGCTTAAATTCCCAATAATCTCTTAGTTGCCAAATCTCAATTATCATTCTCTCTGCAGCTTCTGACAGTCTCTTATCCTTGATACTGTTGTTCTAGGTTTTTGGTACACCACTCTCTCCTAGTTCTCTTCCTACTTATCAGATTGCTCTTTGTCAGCCTCCTTTGCTAGATACCCTCCAGAACAAGCTCTCTAATAATAATAAAACCTTATCCCACAGGTTTCTGTCCTGGGTCCTCTTCTCTTCACCTTCCATGCTAATTCACTTGGAGATCTCATCAGCTCCCATAGATTTAATTACCATTTTCATCTTGATAATTCTTAAATCTATCCATCTTGTCCTAACTTCTTTTTTGACCTTTATTCTCACATCTCAATGGCTTTTCAAACATCTCAAATCGGATATCCAGTAGACATCTTAAATTCATTATGTCCAAAATGGAACACATTATCTTTTTCTCCTAAACGCTCCCTACAATCCAATTTCCTTATTATTGTAGAGAGTGACACTTTCCTCCCATTCGCTCAGGTTCACAACTCAGGGGTCCTCTTTGACTTTTTCTCTTATCTCTTATTTCCAATCTCTTTCTAAATCCTGTTGATTTTACTTTTGCAACATCTCTTAAATGTACCCTCTTCTCTGCTCTGACATAGCTTTTTTCTCCTTCATATTTTTGTTTTTTTCTTTCTCTTGCTCCTCTTTCCTACCCTCAGTTTTGCTCATGCCATGAGAACTAACTAATAAAATCCCTATAAATCTTTAGATCATGGAAGGTCATCTAGAGGATCCTTAGGACCTTGACATCAAGGGGTGGTATATGATAGCACAAAGCTGCCCTGGGACTTGATTAACTTTAGTTTCCTTGGTGCAGTTTTTTGTCATCTAAGGGCACAAAAAGTGAAATTTGGGTCACAGATCTGGTGGATGCATAAGATCATGTAAGTCATTAAATCCTGAACGACTTGAGGAAATGAATAAGGAGGGATAATATGCATGCATTCAGAGAAATTTTGTCACTATAATCTTGTTGCATAGTGTTGCCATATTAGATCCAAGTATACCTTCTTTTTAAATGTTCAGTGATTTCTGAGTTTCTCATTTTGTCTTAATATCTAACCTGAATAAAGAAAATATTGGCATTAGAGATTCACCTACAACATTATAGGGCAACAAAGGATCAAATAGGAAGCAAAAAACTTGGTTTGATGATCTCATTGTTTGGACAGAAATGATAAAAATGGTACAAGATAATCAATTCAATATTCATTAAATTAATTAATTGATCTGAACCTTATTATCCCATTCAAGAGGGGCAATTCTCACCTTCCTCCAAGTTTCTCTATGACTTAGAAAATATCTTTTAATTTCCATTAGATTCTGAAACGCCATACCTTCCGAATCATTTGAGGGTCTACTCTTTCATCAAACTGGCAAGAACTCTCTGGGTCTAAGGTATTTCAGATTTATTGATCTTCCAAAGCTTTTTTGGTCTCTTATGGAAATTTATGCAAGGGGAAGAACAGGAAGAAAAAACTCCACATTGAGGAGTATGGAAGTATTGCCCTCAACCTCAGTCCTTTGTTTCAGCTTTCTGCTTTTATTATATATATATGCCTCGCAACAAGTCTCACAGGCTTTAAGCTGCCCTTTTTTGTGTATAGTAAAATATACAATAATACAGGATAAGTGCATTAGAGAGGTTTAGTTTATGCTATGTGAGGTCTGAAGAGCAAAAGGTCATTACTGACTGTAAAGTATCAGAGAAAGGCTTCTTGAAGGAGGTGGCATTTGAATTTGGTTTTAAACAATGAATTGGAATTTAAAAGGATTTGTAGAGAGAGTTTTCCAATCATAGGGAGCATGAGAAAAGGCAGAAATGCAGGAAAGTACAGAGAATATTCAGAAATCAGAGAACAGTTCAGTTTGGCTGGAGTACTAGGCATGTGGAAGGGAGTAGAAAAGGTGGAAAGATGTGGAAAGGCAGGGTGGTGTCAGAATCTAAAGGAGCTTAGATCCATTTGATAGTTTCATAAAGTGATTTCTTTTTATGTAAATAAAAACATGTTGGGGGAAAGAGTGAGAAAGAATGGGCAAGATTAAAAAAAAAACCTATGGAAAAAGATCGATATAATAGAATGTTTCACTTCTATCATTCACTGTCACTGTTCACTTTTTAATAAATGCACAATCATGGAAAAGAAATTATACTTCATTTAGCTTTTTAATAAATAAATACTTCTTTTGAAATATTACAGATTGATGCAGGTAATTTAATACATTATAAGTAATAGCAGAGCAATCATTGGGGGCATTACTGAATGGAACATCTCAAAGTAAAAAGAACAGATGCTATTTCAAAGTTCTCTGGGGATATTATAGTTGACTGTTGGGTGCTCTAGGATCAACTTTTAAAAAAAGAAAACTTTAAAGAAAATTGTGAAGCTATAACCTCTTTCTCCCAATCCTCTTAATTGGTATTTTCAGGAGAAAAGGAATTTTGGACAGCAGATAGTTTGGTTGGTACAATGTTATATATGGGCAAGGGGTTAAACTCCATTAAAATGGGATTTTTTGACTTTACAGAAATATTTGATGTAGCAGAAAGTATGAGACTTGATGTTAGGAGAAAACTGAATATGAATCCAGGCTTTGACATTTACTAGTTGAATGAACTTGGTAAGTGACTTCTGCCTTGGTTGAACTTCAGTTTTCTCATCTGCAAAATGGGAATATCAATCCTTTGACAATTTATTCACAGACTTGTGAGAAAAGTGCTATTACAAAGTAAACTTTAATGCCCTATAGGAATTGATTTATTATAATTATTCTCATATGTGAAAAATATATTTGTTGGGGACTTGCCTATATTTATTAATGAGAATATAAAAATCTTTACTTGAGAATATCTAATATTAAGGATAATTTATATTAATATCGACAAAATTCATTCAGTTCATGTGGAGCTATTGCATAAAGTTTCTAGGCCACTGAATGACCATGGATTAAGAGGTATGTAATTTTTAAAAAGCTATATGATATTATACATTTAACAAATTATTTTATTTTTAACTAATGGCATTTGCTTAACTGTTTTCCTAAATTTAATTTATGTTTTTATATATTGCTTTGCTTACATAGCCCATAGCTCCTAGTTGCTTTTACTTGCTTAATTTATATTTTTATCTATGGTGCTTCACATATAACATTGTAGTGAGCTTGAAATAAAAATAAGTACCTTCCATTAATTATTCCAATCCTTATAACTGATTAGTATAGCTTTAAGGCTAGTAATAGGACAAAAGGCCTGATAATAAGTCAAAGAATCATGACATTATAGAGTTGAGTAGGGACTTCAAAATCAAACTTTTTTTTTTTTTTTTTTTTGTGGAGAGAAAGGGGGAGGAAATGGTGACTATATCCAGGACATTGAATAGTTCATGAAGGCAATCTTTCTGTAATTTCTGGCTCTGAAAGATTAGTTTGGAAGGAGGTTGTGAGGTGGTTACTTGGCAAATATCAGATCTTCTAAAATCTCCAGTATATCCAACAATGCAAATCATAATCCTATATCATAGTAGTTGGTATTCATTAGTTGTTGTGGCCAAAAACCAACCCTGCCAAATCAACATCTGTGTTTAGCACTTTTGTGATGAGTCTCTCAATTGATCTACGTTAATCCTCAGAACACAGATATATGGATTATCCCTGGGCACTATTTTTTTAATTGAAGTTTTTCATTTTTAAAACATATGCAAGGATAATTTTTCAACATAGACTCTTGAAAAACCTTGTGTTCCAATTTAACCTCTTCCTCTCAACCCCTCCTCTAGATGGTATGTAATCCAATATATGTTAAACATGGTAAAAAAAATATGTTAAATCCAATATGGGCATACATATTTATACAATTATCTTGCTGCACAAGAAAAATCAGAACAAAAAAGTTAAAAAAAAGAAAGAAAATAAAATTCAAGCAAACCACAACAAAAAGAGTGAAAATGCTATGTTGTAATCCACCCTCAGTTCCCACAGTCCTCTCAGTGAGTGTAGATGGCTCTCTCCATCACAAGTCTATTGGAACTGACCTGAATCATCTCATTATTGAAAAGAACCACACCCATAAGAATTGATCATCATGTAATCTTACTGTTGCCATGTACAATGATCTCCTGGTTCTTCTCATTTGATAGCATCAATTCATGTAAGTCTCTCCAGGTGTCTCTAAAATCATTCTGCTGATCATTTCTTACAGAACAATAATATTCCATAACATTCATATACCATAACTTATTTTTTTATTAAAGCATTTTATTTGCAAAACATATGCATGGGTAATTTTTCAACATTGACACTTGCAAAGCTTTCTGTTACAAATTTTTCCTCCTTACCTCCCACCCCCTCCCTAGACGGCAGGAAGTCCAATACATGTTAACCATGTCAAAATACTTGACAAATTGAATGTGTTATGCCATAACTTATTTGACCATTCTCCAACTGATGGGTATCCACTCATTTTCCAGGTTCTTGCCACTACAAAAAGAGCTGCTACAAACATTTTTGTACATGTGGGTTCTTTTCCCTTTTTTTCTGATCTCTTTAGGATATAGACCCAGTAGAGACATGGTTGGATCAAAGGGTATGCACAGTTTGATAACATTTTGGACATAGTTCCAAATTGTTCTTCAGAATGGTTAGGTCTGATCACAATTCCACCAACAATGTATCCCAGTTTTCCCACATCCCCTTCAACATTCATCATTATCTTTTCCTGTCATTTTAGCCAATCTGAGAAGTGTGTAGTGGTAAATCAGAGTTGTCTTAATTTGCATTTCTCTGATCAATAATGTTTTAGAGCATCTTTTCATATGATTGGAAATGATTTCAATTTCTATCTCAAAATTGCCTGTTGTATCCTTTGACCATTTGTTGGTTGAAGAATGGCTTGAATTTTTATTTGAACCAATTCTCTATATATTTTAGAAATGAGGACTTTATCAGAAACCTTGAATGTAAAAATGTTTTCCCAGTTTATTGCTTCCCTTTTAATCTTGTCTGCATTAGTTTTGTTTGTACAAAAACCTTTTAACTTAATATAATCAAAATTACCTATTTTGTGTTCAATAATGATCTTCAGTTCTTCTTTGGTCACAAATTCTTTCCTTCTCCACAGATCTGAGAGGTAAGATATTCTATGTTCTTCTAATTTGCTTATAAGATCATTCTTTATGTCTAAATCATGAACCCATTTCAACCTTACATTGCCTAGTTTCTGCCATTTAGTTTCCAATTTTCCCAGCAGTTTTTGTCAAATAGTGAATTTTTATTCCAAAAGTTGGGGTCTTTGGGTTTGTCAAACACTAGATTACTATAGCCATTGACTATTTTGTTCTGTGAATCTAACCTATTCTATTGATTGACTACTCTATTTCTTAACCATTACTAAATGGTTTTGATGGTCAGTGCTTTATAATATAGTTTTAGGTCTGGCACAGCTAGGCCACCATCATTTGCAAATTTTTCCATTAATTCCCTTGAAGTTTTGATCTTTTGTCCTTTCAGATGAGCTTTGTTATTTTTTTTTCTAGATCTGTAAAATAATTTCTTGGGAGTTTGATTGGTATGACACTAAATAAGTAGATTAATTTAAGTAGTATTATCATTTTTATTATATTTGCTCGCCCTACCCATGAAGATTTGATAATTTTCCAATTGATTAGATCTGACTTTATTTTTGTGGAAAGTGTTTTGTAGTTGTGTTCATATAATTCCTGACTGCTTGGCAGATAAAGTCCCTGGACAATATTTAAATCCTTTCCATCTTGTTAGGACCTGCCAGACCTTCTGCTCAACTGGTTCACCCTATAGAAGACCCAGTATCACCTTTATAGTGCAATAAATCATAGTGAAGGATATCAGTGAAGGTATGATTGTTTTTCACGATACAAATATTATGACAGTAGATTTGGAATTTAGTTCTTTGAGTTTATATATGAAGAAAGAAAAAGTAAGTGTGAGGTGGGGAATTCATTTGAAGACAAGTAAGCAGAGTGGGTTGTTTGGAACTCTCTAGCCAGCAGCTGGGCAGTTTGTAAGTACTTCAGCCTACCTAATTGTAAGGTTAGCTATTAGCTGTGCAGTAGGGAGTATTTAAAAGTACACACAACATATGAGGGAAAGAACCTGGAACCAACTAGCTTGCTACATTCCAAGAATCCATCTGGCATTTACCGAACTGCTTGTCCTACATTAAGCCCTGCAGAGTAAAAGTCATTTTTCATATCTATATACCTCTATTTTTGGTTCCATGTAAGACATTTTACTGAGTTTAGGTACTGAACCTGGGAGACTTTTCAAAAATGCCTAGTCAAAGAATTTGTCTAGGGTACAAATTTTCTAATCTTTGAATCTTAAAGAAAAAAAAATAAACTTATGCTACTTAAAAAAAATAAAAGGTTAACAATAATAGCTAGACAATAATAGCTTACCTTTATGTAAAGGACTTTTGTGTTTACAAATCACTTTACATAAATTATCTTATTTGATCCTCATACACATGACCATGAGGTAGTATTGAGGTGTGAGAAAAGAGGGTTTTGGGCTTTGTGAAGGAATTCACAAACCCCAATGAATGAGGGGAGAGATTTATGGCAAAAATGGGTTTATTACTCTGAGAAAACAACTCTTCCATTGGGCCAGTTCCAAAAGGGAAGTAGTAAAGGTAAGTTATTAGCAAAGATGGGTTTACCTTGAGCAGCAACTCAGTGGGCCTTTCCTGATGTAGGAATTAGTGAAGATTTGAAGATTCTGGGTTCAGAGTAGTCCTTTTATTTTGTCTTCTAAGGCTTCAGGCTGGGGAGATTAAGGGCTAATTTCTATAAAGGGTAGTAATTATGTCCTAGGCCAAGATCTCCAATTGAATAGGTGGAGATCTCATCTAGGAGTTTCCCTATGAACAGGAGGGTGGGGCCCCTCCCAGAGGCCAGGAGAGGTTTGAGATTTCCCTGGATTTCTCCAGTCCAGGACCACTCTTCCCCCAAAGGTCACAGTTTGCATCCATAGCTAGTATAGATGTTAATATACCCACTTCACAGGTGAGTAAACTAGTTTTCAGAGAGGCAGAAGGATTTAAGATCATATGATTAGTAAGTGGCAGAGCCAAGTCTTAAATTCATCTTTTTATTGCAAGACTAAAGGCTTTCTGCTATAATACATAACCTCTCCAGAAAGCAAAGTATCTACTAAAAGATGAATGTCCAAATCTCAGGCTCTAGAAAACATTATGATTTTAGTATTCTATCGATAAAGGGAGGGGTAAGAGAGAGCTGGGAATGAGAGAAGTATCTCAAATGTGAGTTTTTCTGTTGCAGTTTCTAATAAGAGATAAAATCAACTGTCATTTTTTCACGCTAAAGGGAAAATAAGAATAGATAGATAAAGGAAATCTGTATACAAACCACAATTCTCTTTGTAGTCTACTTTTTAATCTTTACTTCAACAAACCTGAGATGTGAGCATCTCAGACTGGGGTTTTTTATTTTTATTTTTTGCTTTTTGCTGAGGCAATTGGGGTTAAGTGACTTGCCCAGGGTCACACAGCTAGGAAGTGTCTGAGACCAGATTTGAACTCAGGTCCTCCTGACTTCAGGGCTGGTGCTCTAACCACTGCGCCACCTAGCTGTCCCTAGACTGGGGTTTTTTAATAGGGAAATGATATATCAGTGTCCTGGATAACAACAATAATAAAAACAACATTAGTAAATAACACAATTATATAGCAAATTTGATCATTGATTGTATCTCTTGCTTAAGACTATATGTTCCTATCCATTGCTATGAAAGCTATGTGATTTGTTTCTCTTCTAATTTTTTTATAGTGTATTTAATATTAAAGTCACATATCTATTCAGAATATATGTGGAATGTGGTGTAAGGTGTTGGTCTAAACTTAATTTCTGCCAGAATGCTTTCTAATTTTCCCAAAAGTTTTGTTTACTTAAATAAGGAGGCTTTTTACTAGACAATTAATGCTTTCTACTTTATAAAAAACCAGATTATTGAATTCTATTGTTTTGGATTCTTCTTTGTTTTGTTTGTTCCAATTATCTCCCAATATTTTTTTTAAAAATATCAAATTATTTTGATGATGGCTGTTCTATAATATTGAACTCTGGAAGTGCTATTCCTTTTTTGTCATTCCTTTTTCATTATTTCACTTAATATTCTAGATCTTTTGTTTTTTTTAAATGAATTTTGTTATTTCAACAAGTTTGATAAAATATCTTGGTAAATTGATTGGGCTAGCATTAAAAATATAGATTAATTTTGGTAGTATTGTCAATTTTATTATATTGGCATAGTCTAGCCATGAGCATTGAATATATCTCTAGTTATTATTTTTTTTGTGTGTGGAATACTTTGTAATTGAATAACAAAAGTCTTCTGTGTATTTTGGTAGGTCACTCCCAAAACATTTTATGTATTTTGTACATAGAAAATTAACTCAAATTTATAAGAATTCAAGCCATTCTTCAATTGATAAATGGTCAAAGGATATGAACAGACAGTTTTCAGATGAAAAAACTGAAACTATTTCTAGTCATATGAAAAGGTGCTCCAAATCACTACTGATCAGAGAAATGCAAATTAAGACAACTCTGAGATACCACTAAACACCTGTCAGATTGGCTAAGATGACAGGAAAAGATAATGAATGTGGGAAAACTGGGACACTGATACATTGTTGGTGGAACTGTGAATGGATCCAACCATTCTGGAGAGCAATCTGGAACTATGCTCAAAAAGTTATCAAATTGTGCATACCCTTTGACCCAGCAGTGTTTCTATTGGACTTATATCCCAAAGAGATCTTAAAAGAAGGAAAGGGACCCACATGTACAAAAATGTTTGTGGCAGCCCTTTTTGTAGTGGCAAGAAACTGGAAACTGAATGGATGCCCATCAGTTAGAGAATGGCTGAATAAATTATGGTATATGAATGTTATAGAATATTATTGTTTTGTAAGAAACGACCAGCAGAATGATTTCAGAGAGGCCTAGAGAGACTTGCATGAACTGATGCTAAGTGAAACGAGCAGAACCAGGAGATCATTATACACGGCAACAACAAGACTATATAATGATTAATTCTGATGGACATGGTTCTCTTCAACAATGAGATGATTCAAACAGTTCCAGTTGTTCAGCAATGAAGAGTCATCTACATCCGGAGAGAGGACTGTGGGAACTGCATGTGGTTCACAACATAGCATTTTCATTCTTTTTGTTGTTGCTTGCTTGAATTTTATTTTGCTGCTTCTTTTTTTTTTCTAGTTTGATTTGATTTTTCTTGTGCAGCACAATAATTGTACAATTATGTATTAGATTTAACATTTTTTTCCTTTTTTGATGTTTTCTTCTATAGCTTTTGTTTATTTTAAATTTTTCATCTATCACTTTCATTTATTTTTTTATTAAAGCTTTTTATTTGCAAAACATATGCATGGGTAATTTTTCAACACTGACCCTTGCAAAGACTTCTGTTACAAATTTTTCCCTTCTTCCCCCCCCCCCCCCGGATGGCAGGAAGTCTAATACATGTTAATTATGTTAAAATACTTGACAAATCAAATATGTGTATACACATTTATACAATTATCTTTCTGTACAAGAAGAATCGGATCTACAAGAAAAAAAAATCTGAGAAGGGAAACATAATGCAAGCAAACATCAATAGAGAATGTGAAAATGCTATGTTGTGGTGCATACTCAGATCCCACAGGTCTCTCTCTGGGTGTAGATGGCTTTCTTCATCACTGAACAACTGGAACTGGTTTGAAACATCTCATTGTTGAAGAGGACCATGTCCAACAGAATTGATCATCATAAAATCTTGTTGCTGTATATATTGATCTCCTGGTTCTGCTCATTTCACTTAGCATCAGTTCATGCAAGTCTCTCAGGCGTCTCTGAAATCATCCGGCTGGTCGTTTCTTACAGAACAATAATATTCCATGGCATTCATATACCATAGTCTATTCAGCCATTCTCCAATTGATGGGAATACATCCATTTTCCAGTTTCTAGCCACTACAAAAAGGGCTGCCACAAACATTTTTGAACATTAAGATCTCTTTGGGATATAGGCCCAATAGAAACACTGCTGGGTTTGATAACTTTTTGAACATAATTTCAAATTGCTCTTCAGAATGGTTGGATCCGTTCACAGTTCCACCAACAATGTATCATTAACATATATTTCTACCATGTCTAACATATATTGAACTACTTGCCATTTAGGGGAGGGCGTGGAGGCAGGAAGGGAAAATTGGAATACAAGGTTTTGTAAGGTCTAATGTTGAAGAATTGTCCACGCATATATTTTGAAAAATAAAAAGCTTTAAAAAATATTTTATGTATTTTGTAGTTATTTGAAATGGGATTTCCCTTTTTTTATTAATGCTTCTTGTGTTTTGTTATTATATAGAAATCCTACTGATGTTTGAGGATTTTTGTAGTTTGTGACTTTGCTGAGACTATTGTCTCAGTCAGTATCTTAACTTGTTAAGTATAGTATCTTCAATGATTCCCTAAGATTTTCTAAATAACCATCATATTATAACCACATTGAGATAGTTTTACCTTCTCCTTATCTATCTTTATGCTTTTAAGTACTTTTTTTCTTTGCTATTGCTAGCATTTCCAAAATCATATCAAATAATAAGAGGGAGAGTGGGCATCCTTGCTTCACTCCTATGTTTCTTGGAAAAGTTTCTAGTGAATCCTCATTGTATATGATGCTTGTTTTTGATTTTAGATAGATGCTTTTAATGATATTAAAAAAGTTCCCACCATTTCTATATTTTGTGGAGTTTTTAGTATAAAAAAAGTATTGTTCTTTATTAAAGGCTTCTTCTGTAGTTATTAAGATCATCATGTAGTTTTGAATGTTTTGGTTTTAAAATGATTCTTACTTTCCCAATGTTGAATCATGTCTAGTATTTTTTTTTTACATTTTTGTACATTTTTACATCTCTAATATAAATTATAATTCATCATTATAGATGATTTCTTGTATAAATCACTATCATCTATTTGACAAGATTTTGTTTGGAATTTTTGAGTCAATCTTCATGTATAATATTGACCTATGGTTTTCTATATTTTATCATTCTTTGATTTAGGTACTAGGACTATATTTGCCTCATAAAAGGATTCTGATAGGGTGCTTTCTTTTTCATTTTTTGAGAATAATTTGTGAAATATGAGTGCTAACTTTTAAAAAAAAGTTTAATAGAATGGAAATGTTTAAAAGTATTGCATAGTTAACTGAAATCATACTGCTTGCTCTCTTGGAGAGAAGGGAGAAAAAACTGGAACACAATATCTGACTAAAATGAATGTTGAAAATTATCTTTATCTGTTTTTGGAAAAATTAAACTATTGAAAAAAAAAGTTTGATAGACTTCTCCTTTGAATCCATCAGGACTGGGAGATTGTTGTTGTTTTTTAAGTTTCTATAGCTAGATCTATTTGCTTTTTTGAGCTTGAGTTATTTAAAACCTCTATCTGACCTTCTGATAGTTTGAGTTTTTTTGAAAGTTTAACTCTGTCTTTTGTGTTTCTACTTTTGTTAGTATGTGATTGCATATAATGTTCTGATTATTTTTTAATTTCTCTTAGTTTTATTGTGATCTTTTTCATTTGCTAATTAATTTGATTTTCTACTTACTTTTTAAAAATCAGGAGAGTTAAGAGATTATTAATTTTATCATTTTCTCCCCCCAAAATCAGCTTTTAGTTTGATCATTTCTATGGTTTGTTTTCAATTTACTGATTTCCCCTCTAATTTCAATAACTTCTCTTTTGTGTTTGTTTTAGATTTGTTGGCCTTCTATTTTTTAAAATGCTTATTCAGTTTATAAATATTTTCTCTATTTTGTTCATTTTATTTATTTATTAATTTTTAAATTAAAAAAAATTCTCTTTTTTTATTAAAGCTTTTTATTTGCAAAACATATGTATGGGTAATTTTTCAACATTGACCCTTGCAAAAAGCTTTCTGTTACAAATTTTCCTCCCCTAGTCCCCACTCCTCCCCTAGATGGCAGGAAGTCTACTACATGTTAATTATGTTAAAATACTTGAGAAATCAAATATGTGTGTAAATATTTTTACAGTTATCTTGCTGTGCAAGGAAAGTCTGATCTACAAGAAAAAAAATCTGAGAAGGGAAACATAATGCAAGCAAACATCAATAGAGAACATAAAAATGTTATGTTGTGGTCCACATTTCATATCCCTCTCTCTGGGTGTATATGGCTTTCTTTACTGAACAACTGGAACTGGTTTGAAACATTAAATTGTTGAAGAGAACCATGTCTGTCAGAATTGATCATCATATAGTCTTGTTGTTGCCATGTATAATGATCTCCTGGTTCTGTTGGCTTCACTTAGCATCAGTTCATGCAAGTCTCTCTAGGCCTCTCTAAAATCATCTTGTTGGTCCTTTTTTACAGACCAATAATATTCTATTACATTCATATACCATAATTTATTCAGCCATTCTCTAACTGATGGGCATCCATTCAGTTTCCAGTTTCTTGCCACTACAAAAAGGGCTGTCACAAACATTTTTGTACATGTGGGTCCCTTTCCTTCAAGATCTCTTTGTGATATAAGCCCAATAGAAACACTGCTGGGTCAAAGGGTATGCACAGTTCAATAACTTTTTGAGCATAGTTCCAAATTCCTCTCCAGAATGGCTGGATCCATTCACAGTTCCACCAAAAAATGTATCAGTGTCCCAGTTTTCCCACATCCCCTCCAACATTCATCATTATTTTTTCCTGTCATTTTAGCCAATCTGACAGGTGTGTAGTGGTACCTCAGAGTTGTCTTAATTTGCATTTCTTTGATCAGTAGTGATTTGCAGCACCTTTTCATATGACTAGAAATAGTTTCAATTTATCATCTGAAAATTATCTGTTCATATCCTTTGACCATTTATCGATTGGAGAGTGGCTTGAATTCTTATAAATATGAGACAATTCTCTATATATTTTAGAAATGAGGCCTTTATCAAAACCCTTAAATATAAAGATGATTTCCCAATTTATTGCTTCCCTCCTAATCTTGTCTGCATTAGTTTTGTTTGTACAAAACTTTTTAACTTAATATACTCAAAATTATCTATCTGATGTTCAATTAAGAGTTCCAGTTCTTTGGACACAAATTTATTCCTTCTCCACGGTCTGAGAGGTAAACTATCCTATGTTCCTCTAATTTGCTTATAATATCACTCTTTACATCTAAATCATGTTCATATATATTCAAAAGGATATAATTTTTACCTTGAGGACTAGTTCAGCTGCATAACAGAAACTTTATTATATTGTTTCATTATTATTATTTTTTTTACATTCTTCTTGTTCTTTGACTCATTCATTTTTTAAAAGGATTTTATTGTCTCCATTCCAGTCTGTATCTTTTGCTTATGCTCCTTGAATCACTGACTATTTTTATTTTGGTGTGGTCTGTAAAGTATGGATTAACTATTTCTACCTTTTTACTTGTTTGCAATAATAAATGGCCAAGTTTTGTAAAAGATCTATGGAGTACTGAGAAATACGTATATTCTTTTGCTGACCTTTTTTTTTTCATTAAAGCTTTTTTTCAAGAGATATGCATGGATAATTTTTCAATATCAACCTTTGCAAAATCTTGTGTTCCAATTCCCCCTCCCTTCCCCCTCGAAGTTCAGATTTTCCTTTTTAATCTTTCTTAAACTTATCCAAAACTGATAAAGGGATATTGAAGTCTCCTGTCACTATTCTGTTACTATATCTTCCTAAAGCCCAGAAAAATATTTTAAGAATATGGGTGCTAAGGCCTTTTTAATGTATAAATTTATTACTGTATTGAATTGTTGTTTATGATTTCTACCATCAGAAAGCAATTTTCTTGTTTATTCCCTTTTTTGTTTTTTTGAATGCTTGTTTTTGCTTTGTCAGATAACATGATTGTGACTGATTTTTGGATTCAACTGATTCATAGTAAATTTTTTCCCCATCACCTCAGTTTTACTTTGTGTCTTTATTTTTTTATTTAATGTGTTTCTTATAAGAAACAATTTGTAGGGTTTTATTTTCTTAACAAATCTATTACTTTTTTTTATTGGACTATTTATTCCAATCATATTTAATGAGTTTGGTTTATATTTTCCTTGGTTCCTGATACTTTTTTTTTTTTTTTTAATGCTTTTCCTCCTCCTGCTATAAACATAGTACTATGCTCTTTAGGTTATTTTACCTTAATCTTTTTTTTAAGGGATTTCCCTATTTACATTCACACTCTTCCCCTCACTCCCGATCTCTTCTCCTCTTCTTACCCTTTTCTCTCTGGGGTTTTGCTTATTAATTCATTTTCTCTCTCTCCATTTTTATCTGGTTATTTCTTTCCTTTTCCCCACCCTAACTAGTTAAAATAAATTCCCTCTTCTTCTCCCCTTCAACTAGTCTTCTTCACCAGTTTTTTTTTTGAATTTTATTTTTTGTGCCTCTTTTCAAAAATGATTTCATTCATTCTCTTTATCATCCGTCCTCTCTGTCTACTCTAGACCCCCATTTTCTGATTCATGACCCCTGTAATTATCTGGTCTTTCTCTTTTCTCTGTATTCCTCATGCAATCAGAATTTTCAAAGTATCCATTCTAGCCATTTTCCTCTGGGCAGTTTTTGCTACTGCCTCATATAGTTTGCCAAGGAAATTCTCCTTTTCCATTGTGGTCATTTTCAGAACAATGCCAATTATGTTTAGTGTCAGAGAGGACAGTGAGCCATGATAAGGTTCCTTTCTATTATGTCCCTAATTATGTAGCCCACAACTGATCTCTTTCCTTGGTTACCCTCTCCTCCCTCCATTCCCCACCCTATTTCCCTCAAAAATCTCTTCCCTACTATATACTTAATTTGTATTTAGCTGTCATTTTAAAAATGACATGGCCCACTATAGTCTGCCATTCTAAAACTGCTGCCTTTTCTGAAGCTTCAAGATTCTGTTTACACTAAAAATAAAATCTTTGAAAAGACAAACATCCCCAGGTGCCAGTAGTACCCAGGAGTTCCAACTCTACCTGTGAAGAATTCTTCAAGCCTCAATTCCACTCCTTCCCCTCTCTTACATGCAGCGGTTCCTTCATACACCATCTCTCTCCATCCATAGGAACATTCACAAATGGAACCCTCCCCTAACAGCAAAACAAGTTTTTCCTCATACTCCACCCTCCCCCATTTGTCAATCCTTCCCTCATCCTCTTCAGTATTCCCTGAAGACGCTTCTCTTTTTGAGGTCACACAAGTCACCTTGATCTAACACTTGATTTAATTCTAGCATATCATGTATTCCTCTCTCCCCCTGCTCTACCTCCCCTCTCCCGTTTCTTGAACCTTCTCAGCTTGTATGGTTTTCCACAAAAACAAAACAAAAACCATCCATTTACCTCTAGTCAGAATTTCTCCACTTTGGGTACATGGTACCCCATGCCTGACTTTTCACTGTTACCTCCATCAGACTTCTGTCTTCTGTACATTTAGAAAGAAGTTTCTTATTGGTATCTCTGTTGTCACTGCATTTATTCAGGAATATATGATCAAAAATTTGGAGACAGAAACCTTAAGGGACTAATGTAAATAATTTAAGAGACCAATTAATCTGAATTAAGGGACTATTTCAAAAGGGAATGAATTCTGTGTCAAATAAGGAAAGTGAGGTTCTGAAAGGTGAGCCATTGGCTCAACTTAACCAGAATTAGTGGTAGAGTTTAGAACCTGCAATCTGACTCCCAGTAGTCTACTTTCTCCTATATCAAGTTGTGCTCCAAAGGAGTTCTGATTCAAAAGAGATTCCCTAGTTGTGGGCTTTGGAATTCGGGGTTTAGATTTAACACCTCCTCCAGGAGTCAAGAAAGCTTGTGTTTGAATTCAGATTTTGCTATTGTGAACTTTTAGGCAAGGTACCTTTTTCTCCCTTTTCCTCCCTCCAAATGTTCTTTTTGGAAAGAGCACGGGCTTTAAAGTCAAAGGGACTGATATTATTTATAGAATCTGGCACTTTCTAGTTGTGTGAAGATTTTCAGCTAGTTGATTTTATTATGTGGGCCCCAGGGTCCCCATCTGTAAAATGAGGGAGGGAGCTGGACGAAGATGGTCCATAAGGTTCACTCTTGTTGAAATTAGCGATTTTGTGAAATAACACTCGCATTCTCTTCCTTTTTCAGCCCTGCCGAAGGCCACAAATGGGTTTCTTTCCTCAACACTCCGGATTCTACATAGGCGAAAAGTTCCGGGGTACCCCTTCTTTCTACAGCGCGCACCCTGGTTACTATAGCAACGGTGGACCGGGGCGGAGCCTTTGCATTTCTGCTCCTGTCGTAGAAAGAACGTTTTCGAAATCCCCAATCAGATTAATCGGCTCTTTTGGTCCCGCCCTATTTATCTGTGTGAGCGTTATGATTGGAGAATGATTCCCGGCTTGGTTTCCTTGGAAGGGTCCCTCCTACTCGGGAAGCGCGGGAAAGTGAACAGGCCTCAAGTCTTTGCTATGGGCCTCGGCCCCCATCGCGGCTGGGGATTGAAGCTGTGGAGTGAGTCCTAGGGGTAGAGGGAAATTTCCCTCCTCCTTTACTCTTTACATCTCTCTGCGCACGCGTACACACATCATCCTCCCACACTCCCCATAGAAAAGTGCGCCATCCACAAGCAATCAGCCGGGGACAGTTGGCTTGGACTTCGGAACCTACGCGCGCGCCCGCTGGCCGAAAGAAGAGTTTGGGGAACGCGCCTGGCGGAGAGGTGCGGAAGAAGGGGGGGGGCGGGGCCAGGTCGAGGCGCGGGCAGGCAAGAAGTCCAATGAGCCCCGGGCACCTCCTCCAGAGGGGCGTGACTAACTCGCGGGCTGCTCCGCCCTTTGCCCCCTCCCCTTCGTGCCGGGGGCCCGCAGTGAGTGAGGGAGTGAGTGAGTGGCACTGGCAGCCTGTCAATCCCTCACCAGAGCGGCCATCGAGCCCCGTCCGCTGGCGGCTGCTTGCCTGCCAGCCCGCCCGCCTGCCTGGGTGGGTGGGTGTGCGGCTGGGGCGGCGGCGGGTCCTGCTTCATAAATCTGCGGGGCGCCCGCTGCCCCCAGCAACTGCCGGGCCGTCCACCCGGTTCCCTGCCTCGGCTCCCAAACTTTCTCACCCTTCTCCGTTGCCCCCCCCCTCCATCCCGTGTCCATCTGTCCTTTCCCCCTCCTCTTCTCACCGATTTCCTTTCCCCTTCTCTTTTCCCTTCCCTCCCCCCCAACGGGGGATTCCCGTCCCGATCCTGCTTCGTCTCCGGCTGTAGCTCCGATCCGGTGGCGGCGGCTGCAGCGGCGGCGGCGGCGGCGGCGGCGGCAGCTAAGAGAGGGGCGGAGGGAAAGGGAGGGGAGCGAGCGGAGAGTGAGGAAGGGGAGGAGGCAAGAGCGTCCCGGCAACTCGGCGGAGGCTCTGGGGCAAGTTGCAGGAGGACCAGCCACCCGGCGGCCGCGGGCAAAAGGCGCTGTGAGGACGGGGCGCGGAAGCAGCGGCGGCGGCTGCTGCTGCGGCGGCAGCGCCGGGAGCGGGAGGAGCAGCCGCCGCCACCGTCACCACAGCCGCCACCTCAGTCACCGCCGCTCCAGCCGCGGGGCCCCAGATCTCTCAACCTCAGCCGCCGCCGCCTTCTCCTCCTCCGCTTCCTCCGCTGCCTCCTCCTCAGCGGGCTCTCTCTCGCCTTCGGCGCGGCTTCGGCTTCTGCTCTCGAGGCCGGGTTAGCTGTCGGGCCCCTCGCCCTCCTCCGGGCCCGGCTCCGCTGCCGCCGCCGCCGTCCTCACCGCGGGCCCTCCCTCCTTCCCTGCACCCGGGCCACTCTCCCCCCCTTCCCCCCTCCCCCGCCCTCCCTGCAGCCGCGGGTGGGGAGCGCGCCGCCCCTTCTTCTTTTCCTCTCCCTCCTCTCTTCTTCCTCCTCCTCCTCTTCCTCCTCCTCCTCCTTTCACTCTCCCTCCTCCTCCTCCTCCTCTTCCACCTTCTCCTCAGCAGCAGCAGCAGCCGCCGCCGCCGCCACCACCGCCACTACTGCCGCCT
This sequence comes from Myrmecobius fasciatus, assembly GCA_023553655.1. Lineage (NCBI taxonomy): Eukaryota > Metazoa > Chordata > Mammalia > Dasyuromorphia > Myrmecobiidae > Myrmecobius > Myrmecobius fasciatus. The sequence goes on from JAJPUD010001887.1 coordinate 64,998, forward strand.
CCTGCTCCCGCCCGCGCGCGGCGGGATGGACGATCAATCCAGGATGTTGCAGACTCTGGCCGGGGTGAACCTGGCCGGCCACTCAGTGCAGGGGGGCATGGCTCTGCCGCCTCCCCCCCATGGCCACGAAGGGGCGGACGGCGATGGCAGGAAGCAGGACATCGGCGACATCCTCCACCAGATCATGACTATCACCGACCAGAGCCTGGACGAGGCGCAAGCAAAGTTGGTTTCGTCTCATTGAACATCTTTTGTGTGTGTGTGTGTGTGTGTGTGTGTGTGTGTATGTATGTGTGTGTGTGTGTGTGTGTGTGTGTGTGTGTGTGTTTGAGCTCGAAGTTCCCCCTCACCCTGCCTTCCCCCGTGGGTGATTGTTGTTGTGTGGTTTTTGTTTTTGCTTTTTTTTTGTATATTCTTTTCTTACCTTTCTTCTCCTCTTCAGTTCTAAACTGTCTTATTAGTTTCTTTTAAAAATGAACTTTGTTGTTTAAATAAAATTTTATCCTGGTGGCCCCCCACAAATTCTTACACTATCCCTTTGGAAGCAAAAAGGGAAAAAAGTTGCTCTTGGGAATTTTAAACCACACTTCATAGTGCTTGTTTCAGATTTTTTTTTTTTTTTAAGGCAGGAAATGGGATAGATGGTTACTTTTGCCGGTTTTTTTTTTTTTTTCCTTTTTAATCAACAATGCCGTTGCGATCCCTTCGCAGTGATTTAAAATGACAAAATTGACCAATAAATGTTTGCTGAGAGAGACTGTGATTTCCACTTGAGGAAGTGTAACTTTCTTTACTCCATCAAGTTCTTGTGTTGGGTACTTGCCTGATGAAAGTGACAAGACATTGTTGCTTTTTCCTACTTGCAACAGTAAATGTTTAAATCACAATAAATATAAAATAAAGGCTCAAGATTCCAAAGGCCACCTCACACCTCCCAAGTAATAAATCTGGTACTTGTTACCGGAAGAGAAAGTTAGGGGTTATATCCCATAGAGGTTTGTGAACAATTTTAACCAGAGCCAATATGATGTGGAAACAAAACAGATGGGAAAAGTCTTTGAACAGACCTAGAAAACTTTTAACTGTCTTTTAAAAATGCTCCTCTTCTATTCTTCAGTTGGAGAATAAATGATAGTCCAAATACATGTTCTTCCCCTCCTCACCATTTGTTCCTTGTGCTCACCAATTAAGCTCCTTCACATTTCTCCATCTTCTCGATCCTTGCACTTGATATAATCACTGCTATGTATAGGGCAACTATACAGGGCTTCCCCTGAAGATAAAAGCTATCTTTAGAAATATACTCAGGTTTTAATTAGCTTCTGTGGACCTTGGAAGACACAGATTTGACATGAAATCTTTAAGTACTCACTTGAAGAAAGCGCCATGTTATTCAATAGGTGATGCTAATACCTTTGTTTGGATTGTTTTTTTTTTTCCCCCAGAAAACATGCACTGAATTGTCATAGAATGAAACCTGCTCTCTTCAGTGTCCTGTGTGAAATAAAAGAGAAAACAGGTAAGAATTCTAATGTTACAGTGGCTTCAATGTGGCATTGTAACTACTCATTTGACTCTGCCAATCTAGGAGCTGCTACTTTGGGTACCGCCATCTTTGATCATTCTCTCTTTTTCCACCTACTGATCTGGGGGGGTGGGTGCAGATAAGATAAGGGTGTGTGGAGAAAGCGGCAATAAATCTGGAGTCAATTTTACAATTCATACTCCCGATATAAAATGAAATATAGATGGAAAAGCTCATGTGTCATCTTTCTCAGGAGCCAGTCCCTTCTGGCTGCAATCAGGGAGCAGCCACTCTCCGTCTTTTCCTTTTTCCTTGTTTGTATGTCAGTTTTTTTAAGGAGCAATGTGAGAGTGGATGCCAATTGCAGAGTCCCTTAGAGGAAGCATGGCTAGCAACTTTGTTTTACCTAGACAACCTTGAGTATCAGCTTTCCTAATAGAAGAATGTGTATACAATTGAACATATCTCAGTTGCATGTTTGAATTTGGCTGCTGAGTGGGAAAAATACTTGTACAAAGTATGAAACATTAAACGTATTTTTAGACTACTTATACATTATATTTATGTTAAATATATAATTTCTATGAATACATGAGAAGAGTTCAAATGTAATAAGCTTAATGTATGTTTATGAAATAGGTAAGAAAGGCCAAGTGGAAGATTAAAAATTGATTAAAGTTTTCAAGGGAATATTTCAAGGCTTTGTGCCATATTAAAGAAAAACAATTTTCAGGAGGAAAGGAATTATTTACAAATGCATATTGAACAAGCCTTGTGCATTATATTAATTTTTTTGTCCATTTGGAATTACAGTTTATTAATTTTGAGGTAGTTATATCTGTTCAAGACAGAAGCTGGTTAAATTTGGATAACTTTTTAGTGTGGGTGGCACCATTTGCTTTTTACATGATACAGAACCAGGATGATGATAACCTGGTTTTATGAGGCATATTTTAGTGTATTAAATGCATGTTGTAGATGGAACTTCATTTTTTTAAAGTTGAGGCAAAGAAGAAAAGTTTCAAAGGCCAATATATGCAAGAAATGTGAAAGTAAAAGGTTAAACGTAGTTATGGTAAAGTTGACTGCAAAAATGTTCACACTGTATATTTTAGATTTATTGCTCTCATTTATTTAACAGATTTTATCTAGACAAAATATTTCCAAGAAAGTTAATTTGCTTTTTTAAAAAATATCACCAAGATTTATCACAACATTTATTAATTGTCTAAATGTCTAAATTGGTGCTTTTCTTGTTTTCTTTGAGACAAAGAGATACACAGAAAGACAGACAGAGATAGAGAATGTTGGTTCTTAATGTTGAGAAAGCCTTCCTAAAATATATATATATATATGTATATATTTTTGTATATACATATATGCATATATGTGTATATAAATGTAAAGGCAAACACATACTTTATTTTGAGAATTGTGGGCATTTGAGATTGCTAACTTTATTTTACGTGTCAATTTTTAGTTACCTTTGTAAATCGTGGTCTGCTTAAATTACAGACAAATTTTTTTATCTGACTATAAAATGAGACATCAAACATTAAATCATGAAGAGTCTTAGCTTAGAAATCTAAAAGTGCATAGTTCTCAGTAAATCATGTTGCTTAATGTCCAAGGATTTTTGTGCTATCAGGACTCCACTTCAGTTTCTGCTGACAGCTAAGCACTTGGGTATTGACTATGTTGTGAATATTAAGATTGATTCTGCTTTCTATTGCATTATATTATGTGGGATAAGGGGAATGATATTCCACCCTCTATTCCCCTCTCTGTTACCCCCACCCATATGCCTTAATCATAGTTAAGAATCTTTACTCTTTGACTTGTATTTATTTTCTTGTCTCTTTGTAAGTTTTTGCCAAAGCAGTTTCAGAACCAATCCAAGAAATTGCTTGCCTTGTTTAGACATATTGCAGGCAGAATTCAGGAGCCGAGAAGTCCTCAGGTTGCTTATTTGCACAGGGCTGAGTTATACCATTTTGAATAGATAATAGTATAGTCTATGGCATGTCAAAGGTGAGTTAAGAAGAAGAAACAAGTTTTTTCAGAGACAGGGATTACAGGCAGAGTGTTGGATAGTTGTATTGCTATTTAAAAAGCAAGAGGATAACTGACAAGGAAAGAGATCTTTATGATTTGAAAATGTTTCTAGAGATTTCAGTGACGACTTGTAAGTTGAGATTCTGCTTTTATGCTTTGGCTATTGCAGTGAACTTTGCAAGTTATCTCTTTTGTAAAATAGCTAAAAGCCAACAAAGAGTAAAGGCGGTGTCTGGGCAAAGGCTTGAGCCTGCCAGCCCCAGCAGCTTGAGAGGTACAGGATTAAAGCACTGAGTGATTGATGGAGGTGAATCTTTTTCTGTTGGGTGGGTGTGGGTGAGAAACCCCCCTTCTTTCTATGACTTCCTCCTCTTCCATAACTACTCCTAGAAGAGGACATACTCAGGATCTTCCATTTGTAATGAGACAGCTGTAGAGATATTAGTATTAACAGCAAAGAAAACATGATATCAAATTCTTTCTCCCCCTCCCTTGATCTGTTTCCATAAGAATCAGTATCAGTGGTCTGATTCCAAATTGTTTTGAATTTGAATGTTAAACATTTTGGGGGAATATTTATCAAAGATTCTTAACCTAAGGTCTGTAAACTTAAAAAAATGATTTATGTATTTTAATATATCTGGCTTCCTTTGTAATCTCATGTATTTTGTTATATACATTTAAAAACATTATTCTGAGAAAGGTTTCGTAGGCTTTACTATAAGACTGCCAAAACAGATCCATGATCGAAGAAAAGCTTACCAACCTTTTTTTTTTTTCCAGATGAATCTTATTTCTGAGAGCATAGTTTCTCTCAATCATTTTATTGAACTTTAATTATGTTATGCCCAGTGTTTAATTCTTTATCATCAAAAGAAGAGTTTAGCTTGTCATTTTTAATGGAAACCTGGGGTACTTTTGATGACTCTATTCTTCATAATGGAGGAGTAGTGGTGGTTGGAAGGGAGGGGGGGAGTGTGTCAGTGTATCATGCCATTTCAATTGTTCCTTTTCTCATATGTGCAACTTTGATAGATTAATTTTATTTTTAATTGTGTTTATTTTAGGGTTTGTCAGTAGATCTGTAGTGTTCTCATCACTCTATTCGTAGGATTGAGCTTGAAAAAAATACATATTTCCTAGGCTTCTCCCAAATATGAAAAACTATTTTTCTTCTCAGGATATCTACCTTTATTGTATATTTTAAATTTTTTTTGGTTCAGAACTTGGGGAATAAGACTCTCACAGTGTTATTTTTCTAATTTGGTATTTTCTTACATTGTCATCTATTTTAAAAAAAGTCTTATACTGTTATTTTTAGGTTTAAAGTCTGTTTTTCATACCTAGAAATTAATTTTCATTTGTAGTATTTGTATATTCCTAAAAGTAAGCACCTAAAAGCAAGAAAGATTTTCAAAAAATCAGTAAAACTGAATAAGAATTTTTTTGCAGCTTATCTTAGACTGGTTTTTTTATTGCATACTTCTTATTAGATAGTCCTTAAATTCTAAGGTTGCATTTATATTAATGATCACATTAATTAGGTGCTTCCATATCATTTTTAGATACTTAATGATTTCAAATGTTGATATGTTTTTTCTTGGTAAAACACTCTGTCCTCAGAGGCTTGACATCATTGGAAAAGTCCTAAGTTATGGTTGATTTGCTACATGATATTGTACTCTTGCAAAATTTTTTGGAAAATTCCTTTTTTATATATTTTCACTTGAAGTATGTTGTTTAAGATAGTCATTATTGTAGAAAAGAGTTGTGTCTGCATATATATATATGGAAAGGTAGGGATTTTTAAAAGTTGCTATATTTATATAATATGCATATATGCACACATGTCTTTTAAAGACCCACATAACCTTTCCCTTTTAACACACTAGTTTAAAATACTCAATGTTGATAGCTGCCAACCAAACCTTGATTTATTGCCACCACAAACCCTAAATAGCATTCATTTACTAGTAATGTCTAATGGCATACATGATGGTCTGCCAGATTTGTAGCCTTTGTGAGGCTTATAAGCAGGACTGACTTGGGAAGATCATAAAACTTAATGAACTTCTCGACTGCAGGAGGTGTCCGCAGGGGAAGAGAAAGGCCTGCTTGGCTGGTTGGGCTGGTTGAAGTATTTTTTATGTGTAAAGAGAGGGAGAAAATGATCATTTAAAATGTTATACCTTTAAGGGCATCCTCCCTGCAAAGAATAAGGGAAAATTTTAGATAAGAAAAATAGGTAAAGAATGCAGCTTACAAAATGAAATCTTTTTGGGAAGGGTAGAGGTGTAGGAGAGATATTGTCTTCAATGTGAAAGGAAACCTTTTATTTTTATTGTTACAAATGTAACTAGCTATACAGTGTCACCATTATGATTAAAGGGCTAGGTAGTGCTCTCAATCCACAACACACTGCTCCCTACTCAATTGTACCCAGAAAGGTTTAGAAACTCATTTGAGTTTCTTTTTTCTGTTTGAATTGCCATTCTTTGAAATGCTTAATCTAGACTCCACTCCTATCCAGCAATAAATAGAATAACTATATTGCGTTTTATCAAATTTATACAGCATCATGGCATACCTCTAATTTTAGTGTTTTAGGTTCAATTTTACACTAAATGAACACTCTAGCAAAATGAAAATAGCTGCATATTGTGAGAAATATTAATACATATTACTATTCTGAATGTTTTTTAATAACATTTGAATATATTTATCACATGTCAAAATTCATACAATGCATCTATCTTATTTTGCACATTATTATTCTAGTGCCTTAACGAGTTTTGAAATTTAATGTCAAGTTTTTTAAAACCTTCTGAAGTTGTAAAATCTACTACCGATTAAGCAACAATAGAAATATAAAGACATTTAATCATCCTAAATGTCAAAAATTAATTGCTTCAATTTTCTATGAATGTTTTGTTTTTTAAAAAAGTAATTTCAGAATTTTGTTTCTTTCAACATTTTTTTTTTAACATTTTTCATGCATATTTGAGTTTTTGCCAAATAGGTTGGGTGGGGGGAGGCCAACAAACCATGGGGGGACCAATTTTCTAACTTCCTTTTCCAAATGCCTTTTATCTTGCTGAAGGAAATTATACATAACAGTCTTTCAGATAACTTGAGTTTTGTCTCAGTTCTTCATATCTTCTAGAATTTCATGTTTTTATTAAGAAAAAAGTATCATCTTGATTACATGAATTTGTGCTTCTAACACTTTGTCTCTCCCACCTTTGCTTGAAAAAAAAGATAATATTGGTCTTTCTTATCAATGCTAACTTCATCTATACTGGCAAAACATTTTTTTTTTTTTTTGCCTCTCTTTTTTGTGGGATTTGTTTTATTATCCAATTTGAAGTGAATTTGTATTTTGGATTAGTGTTTTTATTATTTTGGAAGTTTGCCAATCATTATTTAGTTATAACATTTTCCTTCCTCCTCTCCCCCCCACCCCCCCTTGGTAAGAGTAAATGGTGATCCAAACTAGGATATGCCTTATTCTTATCTGCTGCTTTAAAACACTTTTGAATAAAATACATATATACAATTTATATGTATATATGTATATTCATTGTTCATACAATAGATTTTTCATATATATATATATTTTCATGTTGGAAATGCATGCTTCACTATCTTAGTCATTTACTTAATGTAAAATTAAAATGTTCAGATTTCCAAAAGGTTATGTAGATCTCAATTTAGCATTCAAGAATTTTCTCTATATTTGTGTAGTTCATTACAATGGCATTAGCTAGGGCTAAAACATCTTAAAGACATTTTGACTATTACAGGACAAGATTGTTTTCCATAAGCCAAACTATACTTGGGGAAAATTTGTCTTTGTTACTTTAATTATACTATGTATTTTTATATAGGTACCCATGTTTGTGTGTATTCCAGATAAATAATTAACATATATATGCTGGCAGAAATTAGTCTGTTTTAATACTATAATGTCCTATAGAATTTGGGTTCTTTATTCTCTTTTAATATTACTAACCGAAATATATTTAGGTAATACTAATAGATATTTATAATTTTAGAAATCTCCATTTGAGAATTTGTTTTAGCAATTCTTTTATCAAGATAAACAGAGCAACTTAGATAAGAGATCATCCTTTTTTGTGACACTTTCTTTTTATTCCATAGAGCATTTAAGTATTTAAAGTATAAAGATCATAAATCATTTAAATCAATATTTAATTTAAATTATTAAAAGTTTGTCAAATCTTAACAGGACAGCTTTTATAAAGTTGTAGTGGTTTGCCTACCAAACAAAAGTGGTGACTATTGGTTCTGGTTGATAATTTTTTAGTAGTCTTCAAATAAAATAAGTCTTATTTCTATATATGTGAGTGATTATAAATGCTTTTTTAAAATAACCTTTGAAATCAGTACAGTCTGCATCATTATCCCCATTTTATAGATGAGGAAACACACTTAGTCCCCGGGAATATGATTCCCAAGGCCTTAGCCCTTTCCACTAGATATATTTACATCCATCTGACTCCTTTATTTAGAGATGCAATTTAAAAGCAATACCTGGTTTATTGGAAAAAATACAGAATAATAATTTCTTTAAGGAGGAGGCCATGTCAGAAAGAAAATTTCCTTTATCTTCAAAACTTGATTTTTATGATGGTTGTTTCATGATATAGCAACCAGCACACCCTGATTTTCATGGTCATTAACATGATTGTGTATTTACAGATTTTATCTATGTACCTTGTTTTAACTTTAAGCTAGGTTTTCTGAGAGTAATGTAATAAAAGTATTCAGATTAGATTTTATATAGTATCTCTTCATTCTCTGTTAATAGTTATTTTAAAAAAAATTATTCATTGATACTTAATTTTTTTTGGTTGCTTATTTTCTTAAGAAAAAAAATAATTAATAAAATCTTTCTAGTCTATAGCTGGGGATAAAATTGGAAGCAGCACTTTGTCTCTTTAGCCTTTTCTGTTTTAAAAGCTTTTAAAACAGACAAGCTTTTAAAAGCACTCAGATTTTTAAAATGTACAGTCAATGAGCAATTGATAATATAGCTGTATTATTTAATAGCTCAGATTCCATAAGATACTAAAAATTTTCTGGGAGAATCTGTAAGTTATTAGAAAATGTTTTTTGAGGTGATGCATCCGTTTTCAAAGTCTTAATTTTCAGTGTCCAGCAGGTGGCTTTTTGTATTCTTATTATTTAAATAACATTTTTTAAATGTCATAAAATTGTATCATAATTTAAGTGAATTAATTGAAAGCACCAACAATTCTACTGTCTCTATATTAATGTTTATAATAGAACAAAGGGATGCATATAAAAATAGTCTTCAACATCATCTAAATTAAGATTCCAAACAGGCATTACAGATGCTGGTAACTTTGGCAATTATCATTTTGTTTGGTGAACAGTAGTAAAACAGTGTGCGGTAAAAGTGTTTAGAGAGAGAGGATAAATAAATTGAACAGTTTTGCAATGCAAAGTGGTTTGTGGTGTTTTTGAGGATTTCTTGGCTCTCTCTTAACTGCTATTGTGAGCCTGGAGCAGATTTCCCCATTGCTAATGCCCTAGAAGTATTAATTCACTTTGATATGCTAATTAGAGGGCATTATGCAAGAAATGAGATTAAGTGGCAGCATGAAGCCATTTGCCTGTCAGTAAATTGAGAGCTTTAGCATCAGGAGGAGCTTTGTTTTTTCTGAGTTTCTCTTGGTTTTGCATATAAATAAAATTGATTGAAAGGTCTGGAGAAGCTTCTAGAACATTGGTGGTTCTTCTCTTCTCCCCCATCCCCTGATTATTTAAACTTAATGTTAAAGGCTTTGTCTGAATAATAATTAATCTAATGGCAGATATTGAACATAAAAATTGCATTGTTTCCATATTCCAAGGAAAGTAATGGAAATTTTGTGAGATCTGATGTTGTGAGGGTTGGTCGAAGTTGGGCCTTGGAATTAGGAAGACTTAAATTAATAAAGTCTTATAGTTGACCTATACTAGGTGTGTGACTATTTGCTAGATGCTTAATCTCTCAATGCTCCAGGCATTTTTGTAAGACTATAAGTTATATAAATTGTTGATGATCAGAATTGGGAGTTTGAATTGGAGAAGAGAGCTTTTCCTTGGAAATACCTCATATGTATACAATCAAAAGTCTGGAGCAAAAAAAAAAAAAAGTTGGTGATTATTTCTGTTTTACAGAGAATCATAGGGTGTTAGAGGGAGACCCAAATCTTGAGATTATCTAGTCAACCCTTTCATTTTACAGATTCATAAATTAAAGCTCAGGAAAGGGGAATTGACTTGTTTGAATAGCTAGTACATTGTCAAGCTTAACTCACGTTTTTGGACTTCAAATCTTATGTTTTGTTTTTTTTTTTTTTTTTAACTCTACAAGATTTCTATATAACCACTCACTTTTAAAGTATATACTTGGTTAAAATATGGATGAATATTCATCTGATAAACTATCATTCCTATTTAATTATGGGGATGGAAATCATAAGCATATTTAACCCATTTTGGAAGAGTTCTTATATTAGCTATAGATTTTATTTAACTACATGGAGTGACTTTAAATTAACATTAAGATTCTGACTTTTAATCCATAAAACAAAAAATTCTTAATTAAGACAAACTCTGACCTTGATTCAACCTGTTGAATGAACATATTTATTAATATATGTTATATGTGTGTATGTACTTATTATATCTAAAGAGATGGTGGGGGTGTAATGGAAAGAGCCAGGAAAGCTTGACTTGAACATGGGCTTTGACCAGATTCTGGGAAGCTTTTCCTAACTTTGGTTTTCTAATTGGAAAAATGGAGGTAATATTATTTTTATTAACTACCTCATAGTATTGCTATTAGGAAAAGAGTTTGAATGTAAATCTTAACTCTCTGATAATTGAGTTATCATATATTGAGAATCCCTTTTGTATTTGATTATTATGGAATCTGCCAAAGATTGAATTTTCAGGCTTAATATTGAATTTATTTTAGTTTGAGTCAAGCATTTGCATTTCTTTTCATAACTATGGTTGTATTATTTTCTTTATGTGTTACTAAAAATATAAAAATGAATTTTCTAATATATTTTGGATTCATGAGTCTTTCCTCCATCATTGTTGACTGCTCCACACCTTTCTTTCATCTCCAATCCATTTCTGTTTTTCATCAATCCTTCCTAGAGTATATAGGAAAAAGGGCAGAGGCTTGCTTCTTTTTTGAATGTCTTGTGTGTACTAATTTACTACTGGGGCTGTGCATCTGTTTCTCATTCTCACTATATGACTGGCCCACTTATTTTTCTAGGCATACATGTCCTTGATATAATGTCTTTTATGACACTTCTCCTAGGCAAGTTATCTTTGGCTTCTTGGAAGAATTGGCATCTGAGCTGGGCTTTGCAGCAAGAGAAGGATTTCAACAGGTAGAGTTGAAGGGTGTGTGTGTTTCTTGAAGTAACTAAGCTGTTATTGGTAGAATTGGTATGTCTACCCCTTTGAGTTTGGTTACATAACAGAATATTTTGGATATGGGTCGTTGGTTTTGGCATCTGAATTCCACCACTGTATCTGTGAATGTAAACCCAATAAACCATAACTCCTTTTCAGAGCCATATGGATTCTCAAACCATCACAGCTGCTATGCATGCGCACTAAGGAGGCTAGTTTCTCCTCAGTATGCATGTGTAGCTCCCATTAATGTTAATGGGAGTTCGGAATATGCATACAGAGAGGAGAATCAGGTTCTCTCCTGAGACAGAACTCCTGATTACATTTTCAGTGACGAGTACTTAGTGTACCTACACATTAGCTGCTTTTCTAAATGAAATTCTTGGCTATTTTTAATTCTTGTTCCCTTCCCAGTACTCCCCGAACTAGTTAAATCAATGAATCTTCATTAGAAGCTCATTACTTGCAAAATTTCATTTAAAACATATGAACCTATTTTTGATTGAAATGGGAACAAAAAGCATTTGAAATTGCTTTTGGTGAAAGAGGAGGAGATAGAAGACGAGAGTAAGAGAAAGAGATAGAGAAAAAGAGAGAGGTGATGAGTTCCACAGAAGCAACAACCTCTTAAAATAGTGGTTGTTGGGGAAGGGGTCAGCTTACTAATATTTTCTCAATCATTTTTTTATTACTTGTATTGGGGGAATTTGTATGAATTGTTTTTTAAAATGCATTAAAAAATACAGGCTTGTATGTATGTCACACCAAGGACCCATTATTACTAGCGACTCCATGTTAATTTTCCAGATGAAAAAGAATAATTTAAATGGTGTTCTGAGTTTGTTTTTCTTTCTTTTTCTTGTCTTTCCATTTCCCTTTTCTTAAGGAAAAAAAAACAAACCAAAAAGCCTAAGGACACAAGTATTTGGAATTCATAGTCAAATATATCATTTTCAAGTTGGAATAGGACTGGAGCAGGAAATTGATTTTATATTTATTATGAAAGAAAGAACTCCAACACCACCAACTGACAAAAATCCATGTCTTAGTTTAGGGATAATTATTTGCAGATGTCACATTATCACTGAATCATATGTAATGTCGATTAGGAACACTGTATGTTTGTAGTGAAGATCTTTAATTGAACTAAGTGGTACTAAAATGTTGTATTGCTGGATCTTGGTGCTGGGATTAACTGTCATCAACAAGAACAAGTTACAATAGATTGTGCAATGATTCCTCTAGCTTTCAGGA
>JAJPUD010001887.1:82298-87936 GCA_023553655.1 Myrmecobius fasciatus
TATTTCCTAACTATATTTATAAAAATAAGCATTCCTAAGTTGAATTAGCTGAGCTTTTACTTGGCATGGATCGTCCAGCTTTTTTTGCTCCCTTTTATAAAAGTCATTCGTTTCATACAAAAAGCCGCCTAAATTTTATGAAACTGTTCAAAGCTGAATAATAAACCCTAATGTATGACCTTTCTTTAGATTCTTCTGAGATTCTCCATGGAGTTAGCTGATCACAAGAAGTAAAGTTTTAAAATAAATACTATCCTTCTATAAATGTGTATCAGTATGTATTTATAATCTAGGTAATAATCTTTCCTTCTTAAAATTCTTGACATTTGAGTTATTTTTTTCCCTTTAAGAGAATATTTACTTAGTTAGTATTCACTTAATTAGAACTGACTGTTTAATGTTTTCTGGGAGGGTATTTATGGTATTTTCTTTGCTATATTTGCATTCCAGAAATTAAGTCCCCCTGCCATTATTCGGCAAGCCTTTCATACATTAGAATGATGAATTGAAAGTAGAAATGGGAAAAAGACTGCAATGCAATGAAAATTTAATCAGCGTCTTCTGCTGCTTTAATAAGGCAAATAATTCTTATTGGCCGCTGCGTTAAGGTTTCTAATATTTAATTCATAACAAACCTTGCATTATTCTGCAGCAGCATCGACAGCTCCACTTTGCTGCCTGCCAACAGGCAACCATAAAAACTTAAAAGCAGATGTAAATGTCTAAAACAAGGAGAATGATTAGATCTAAAGCGGTCAGAAAAATCAACAGTATTGTGAGAGAGTTTGATGGATCTCTATATTTAGTGATGCAAAAATGGTATTAATTAAATTCACTTTGGGGAAGGATTTTTTTTTTTTTTTTTTTTTTTGGACTTGGAAATAACCTTTTTCAAGCTATATGGCCAAAGAACTCTAAAGGAATCTAGTGCTAATCCAATATTAGTCATCCTTTTAGTAGACAAAAACTGTTCCATTGATACAAAAAATGTTCTGCTTATTCATGTGTATGAAGTCTAAGTATATGTGGCTAAAATGGAGCTATTGGAATAAAATATCTTCTCTCAGGTTGGTCTAACATAAGACACAATCATCAATTTGATTTACTCTTAATTTTTATTTGAAATTAAATTTCTTTTGAATTTGTTATAAAATGAAAGAGAACTTAATATCATAATTCCAAATTTAATGATTTTGTAATAAAAAAAGTTTTGTTTATTTTTTTGAATTATCTTTTCTAATGATAAAAAACATGTTTTGTGTTGGCTTTTAAAACTGGACAAAAAAATTTTATGGAAAGGATGCCATTGCTGATTATATGTAAACAGGCTGTATAATTCAAAAGGATTTGGAAGAGTATTTCTGTAGTGTGAAGCAAGAGAAAATGGCAACCTGCCAATGCTAGGTGCAAGCTCTTGTTACATGGAAGGGTTGGGCCTGTTCTCATTTCTTCTTGAAATGGCTTAATTGGTGTCAGCACCCCAGGGATAAAGGCCTGTAACACTGAAATCCACACGATTCACCCTGTCTCTGCTCAGTGTAGGGAAACTGGTAACAACTGGTGGTGAATGAGGAGTGAACGGTGCTGTAACAATACTCGATGATGTTTGGGATGACAGAAATTAATACGCACTTGGTTGAAGAAAGCAATGATTAATGGCAGTGAGCAAGGGAATGCTGTCCCTCCTTTTACTCCACTTTGATGGGGATTGAAAAGCAAAAGGCTGTTTTCATTCTCTGTAGAAAGCAGAGGTCACACAGAGTACATTATAGCAATTTTTCCTCTCTGGTTTTTTTTAAAAATCATAAATATTATGATAAGCATAGATTAGTTAGATTTTTTTAAAATGAAAGCTTAAAAGGATATTTTATGTCATTTAAACATTGCTGTTTATGCATAAAGAAATCACACATTCTTCTCTTTACTTGTTAGATCATTTCCCTTCATGTCAGAATAATTAGTATAATTAGGAATTTAAAAAATCTACAAACATGTAGTTGTGTTAATATGCGTTTTACCATTTCACAACTGGAATCAAAAGGCCTTGGTTTGATGAGAGCTCCTAGGACCAGGTGGGGAATGGAATATTGCTGTTTTTTTTCTTCTTTTTTTCTTTTTAACCTTTTTTCCCACCCCTCCCCCAAGTTTTCTCCATGAATGTTTGACTTAAATATATTTTGCAAGGTACTTGCACTTGTCAGCAGCTTTCTTAGCCATTTGATAAAGATTCTTTATTCTATAAGAAAGACTGCAATAACAGAACTGTATTTTGGATAATGAATTCATCTGTGGAGAACTTTAAAACAAAGTATAGTGTTGGCATTTTTTTTTCTTTTGAGTGAGAAGGCTGATATATCTTTTGGATCCGACAGGAAGACATAAATTAATAGAGTTCTGGAGTTCAGTTTCTCATTAATAATCCATTTTGTCATGGTTCTTGGCATTGTCAGCCTAGTAGCTGGTTCATATTTTGCTAAGGGATAAAAGCAGATTGTGTCTTAAGGTACAAAACAAGAGGAAAGAGTTTGTAACTAGCTTTTGGGAGGACTAGCTACTATAAGAGAGAAAAAAGTGTTTTACTTTGTAGAAAAAAGTTGTACCCATTTTTCATTTTGAAATATGTATCAAGCTTTTCTTGAGAAAAGAATTTCTTTTTAAGATCTTCAGAAATGTATTCAGAATCATTGAATATAAACTTTCTTAATTAAAGTTGCCCTTGCTGGTTATTTGAAATTTTTTTTGGGACAGTTACAATAAGCTTGAGCCATTTTTTCACATTTATTTTTAGAATCACATGTCAGGATATAATTGCAATTCAAAATGAAATGTTGAAAACTGACTGCTGTTCTGTTTGGACTGGTAGCTGTGTATTTCTATTACCTCTGCCCAGTTTCAGCTACACAAGAAATATTTGACAGGTACAGCAATTGTACAATTTTGCAGTTTAAAACATTAAAGTAAATTGGAATCAGCATAACATCTAAAAAAATGGGTATATTTTAAACTTGATAGTCCTGTAATTAACCTTTTGTATGAATATTGAAACATGGGCCATAAAAATATGTTGAATCTGAGAAGTTTACTATATAATCTAAATAATTATTTTGTTTTGTTTTTATATTTATTTTCAAGTTTTAAGTAATTGTGGAAAAATGATCTTATATTTCTATAATTTTTGTATTGTTATTTCTGGAACAATTCTTTCAAAACTTGTTGGGCCTTCAAGGAGCCTAATGCCCTACATCTAAAAAGGCAAGAAAAATGGAAACAGTTCATGCATATATATTTTGTTTAATTTTGAAAAATTATACATCTTCCAAGTTTTCTCTTTTTTTGCAATGTCCTTGGAACATTGCTAGAATACTACTAATAGAGAGCAACACATTTCATCCCTAAAATTTGGTCTTCCAAATACAAACTGTTTTCAATAACTTAACTTACTGTTGTTTTACTCTTTCTTATTTGAAGAGTATAGGTATACAAGAGCTAATAGGTCAAGTTGAAAGAGATGATGACTGGGGGAAGACAGGAGACTTTGGCTAGCATTTACCTGCAAGATAAAGGAAGACAATTATAAGCTAGATTTCCTTATTTTTATTTAATATGAGGTTCTTGGACCAGGCCTTTATTAATTAAGATCCTTTAAAGCTCAAGACAGAATATGAATCCAAGAGATAATGATGATGCCTTGCATGTTATATAACACTTTACCTTTAGACAGTGATTTTATAGGGAGAAGGATGAATATTTTTATTGGCTAAATTTGGAGTTCTCTTTAATTCAGTAAATCTTTATTTATTTATTTTTTTTTTGGCTTTAAATATTTATTGAGGTGCCCCTCCCCCTCACTGTGTTCAGGTAACTGTATTTGTATCTACCTCTGAGCCTAAGTTTACTAACATAAGGCATGGTCTTTGCAGACCAGCTATGATACAAAAATATGTGTGTAAGAAAGGTGAAATTGCTAGTTGAGATCCAAGGATGAAGAGGTTTTTTACTGAGCTGGCAAATTAGGGAAGACTTTCTAGAGAGTGTTTCATTTAAATTGAAATTTGAATTGGAGAAAGGAAGAGGACATTTTAGACATAAGAGGAATTTTGTGAACAAAGGCCTACAGTAGGAAAGTATGGGAGTATGTATAGGGATGCTAGGCAGCCCAGTTTGTTTGGAACATTAAATATATTAAAGAAAATACTGTGAGATAAAGTAAATTGTAGAGAGGCTAATGTAAGTTAGAAAGATTTTTGAGTAAGACTTATCTGAATCATTATTAATTGGAATATGATTCAGATATTTTAAGAAAATGCTATATGCTATTTATATTTCTTTTAGTGATAATATGTATATATGTAGAGGGGGGGACAGCAGAAAACATATCTTCATACTATTTTATATCTCCCATGTAATGCCTTGTACATGGCATACTCAATAAATAATTAGTAGTCAAGATTTTTCATGATAGGGATTTTTCATGTGGATAAGAGATAAGAGTTCTTTCTAGAGAATAGAACTGGAGCCTATATGGAGAGAAATTTATAAATTAGGAACTGCCCAACAATGGATTGAACTGCCTCAAGTGTAGTTAGTGCCACATCTGGAAATTTTCTAGTGAAGACTCTAACCCCTTTTAGAGATGTTGTAAAGGAAATTGTTGGGGCAATTAACTGGCAAAATGGATAGAGCGCTGGGTCTGAAATCAGTAAAACTTATTTTCATGACATTTACTAGCTGTATGTCCCTGGGCAAGTCACTTGCTCCTGTTTGCTTTATTTTCCTTGTCTGTAAAATGAACTGGAGGAAAAACCTGCAAACCACTGCAGTATCTTTGCCAAGAAAACCCCACATAGAGTCATGAAGAGTGAGACAGGGCTGTGAAACAAGTTCACAACAACGAAAAAGGAGATTCTTGCTTAAGAATAAGTTGGATGATATCTCTGAGGACCGTTCAGCTCTGACATTCTGCAATTCAGATTTCATGTGCAGTATTGTATATCTGACATTTAACATCTCAGCCTGTTAAAGGAAGAAAGGGGTTCTTAAACTAAGATCTACTGAGAAATTTTGGGGAGATCATCTATGAATTTATTTATTTAAATATACATTGGTCCTATGTATTTTATTTTGTACTTTTTAAAAACATTGTTCTGAGAAGGCTTCCAAAGGTTTCACCAGACTGCTAAAAGGAACCATGGCACAAAAAATGATTAAAAACCCTGAGTGAATGTAATCCTTTCTCGCACTATTTTATAGATTATGAATCTGAAGACTGGTTAGTGGGGAAAATGAGATTAGAATTCAAGTATCCTAATTCCTAATTTAATGCTTTTTTTTCACTATACTGAAATGTTTTTCTTTTGCCATAGAATATTTGATTGTCAAAATAGATAATTTATTTAATCCTTGCCTCACCTTGTGAACCTGTAGATCATAACCTAGAGGATTTTTTGAGCACATTCCTTTGCATAGAGTTGGTGCTTAAGAAATGTTTGAATGGGGGCAGCTAGATGGTGCAGTGGATAGAGCACCAGCCCTGAAGTCAGGAGGACCTGAGTTCAAATCTGGTCTCAGACACTTAACACTTCCTAGCTGTGTGACTCTGGGCAAGTCACTTAACCCCAATTGCCTCAGTAAAAAGCAA
>JAJPUD010001887.1:88036-160536 GCA_023553655.1 Myrmecobius fasciatus
AAAAAAAAAAAAAAAAAAAAAAAAAAGAAATGTTTGAATGCTTTAAGGAATCTGAAATGATTTCTAGACTAGGAAACTAGGTGATTTCCATGTAAACAAACTATTTTATAATATAGTTTCCTTGTTTTGATTATGACAATATTTATCCTGAAAGATTAAAAGCAAAGATCAAATATTATTAATATTTTGTGAAATTATTGGCCAGCTAGAAGTATGGAAATGAATCTTCTTTGTTTTGGTCTTATTTTCTACATAGTTATAAACAATTTCTTTCATCACAAGGAACATATTTCAGGCGATGTTTCTTGTGTGTCGGCAAATAGAAGTTTGAATTATGAATGTTTAAAGCATACTTTCTATATACAAGAGTTGCAAAGAACATTTGTCTTAACACATTGTAGTGAAATTTTAAAGAGCAGGTTTTGACAGAAGACATTTTGCTGACATAGAATATTTTGTTCACTTTTGACTCTCAAATAAGTGCTACTTCTGTCATAATGATTGATTTATATTCATTTTAAGCCATATATTTCATAGCCTTTTTTTCTTCTTGTAGTTAACTATCCTAGCATGTAATGTCAGTGTTTAAAATGAAAGATTGCTAATTTGTTTTATAATTAAAATGAAAGTGATATAGCTAGGGTTGTGTTTTTGACTCCATAATGGTTATAGATGAACATAAAACAAATCAAGAAATCATTACATTGCATGTATGTATATTGAGATAAATAATAACTTTAAACTTACCTGGATATTCTACATTAGAAACCCTGGATGTGGTAATGTTTTATTTGCTTCATTTCTTTTCTGACCTGCATTAAGTCATTCTGCTTATCAACATCATGGTTATCATTTACTAAGTTATTTTATGTTTTCAACCTGTCTCGGTGTATATCTTATTCAAATTCCTGACAAAGATATCACGGTAACCGTATTTTGTATTTAAATGCTTAGAAGGGAGTGATTATTAACCGAAGCATTTCAGTTTTGGAAATCTTTTTTTTTTGTATCTACATCTTTGAAAAATGAAACTCTATATTTTGACTGAATTTTCTGAAGGACAACATGTGACCTCTTGTTTCAAGTGACCACTGAACTCACAGACTTGTTTGAAAGGTTTGTGAATTCTTTTAGCATCCTACTAATTGTCACATTAGCTTGATTTAAGGAAAGATGAAACTCCTACCTGAGATCAGATGATAACATCTGACTTCACATTAAAAAGCATGCATGTTCTTCCTATTGGTATTTACATATATATGTATATACACAAATACATATAGCATATTCATATATATATGTACATATTTGTGCTCTGTCCTTTAAAATTTTTTTTATCAAGTATTATAGGGATGATTTAAAAAATATTTTTATTATGTTTCTTTATCCATTCCACACTTGCATCTGCAATTCTGTTTCTTTGACATCCTTGAATTTTTCCTTCTTTATCTACCATCTAAATTGCCAGAGGTAGCACGTGTGTGTGTGCTTGCACAAACACACACACACACACACACACACACACACACAAGATGTGGGCCTGCTGAATGTGAGGATGAAGTTGCTGAGAATCAGACTGAAAGAATCTAGGGAATTGTGGAAAAGAGCCACACAGAATCTCAAAATTGTAAAGGACCTCAGAGGCAGAAGGGGAAAACTGGTGGGGCTGGGGAGGAGTGAGAATAAGATGGGAAATAAAGAAAGCTGAAACCTGTGATGTCCAGCTAATCTGGGGCAGACAGTTGTGCTTTACTTTATAAATTAACCTTAAGTAAGCTCTGTAGTACTTAATACTTTATATTGTTGCATATCTTTTAAAATATATTCTTCCTTTTTTTGTTTTGTGCAGGCAACTACTAGGTGATACAGTGAATAGATTTGGGCTTGTAGTCATGACTTGAGTACAAATCCTGCTTCAAATACTCCATTTAGCTGTATGACCCTGGGGAAATCACGTAATCTCTCAATATCTGTTATGACATCTCCTTATTTGTAAGATGCATAGAAATTTTGTGATAATCAAATGTGTTGAAATATATAAACTATTTGCAAGCTGTTATGATACTTTTAAAGAATATCTAATAAGTATTCAGTAGATGTTTGTAAATGGTGTACAAATTTGATATGTGCAAGTATTGCACTATAATGAGGTATTGAAGATATGTAATGATAACTTAAGGGGGAATTCAGGTTGGCAAATGGACCAGAATATACATACCTGAATATGCTTCACAACTTCTTTTGATCTCATTAAATGCATTTGACTAGCAAACTGTAATTTTATTTTCTGATTTAAGAAAAATTCATTCAATTAAAATCAGATTAATTTTATGGCACAACTCTTTTTGACATCCTACAATGAGGGAATGTTATTCAATGAGAGTAAAACAAAAGGAGAGGCAGGTTGGCATATGGCCTAGGTATGCCAATGAAATCACAGTCTAGTGCCCCTTAAAGCTTACCAACAAAAATGCAATAACAAAAAGTGTTTCAAAATGGAAGTGGATGTTCTGAACATCAGAATATGTTAAATTCTTTCCCATTCTACTTCCTTTTCCTTCCCTCTTTCCCCAGTGTCCCAGTTATGAACTTTGTGAGTATGGGACAGTGTCCTTGCTCTTAGTATTGTTGCTTGATGAGAATTTAGAGGTTGTCTTAGTTCCAACCTTTCATTTTAAATATGAGGAAACCAAGGCCCATTGTGGTAAAGTAATTCAGTTGAGATCACACAGCTCCTAAGTAGCAGACACAGTAGTAACATTCAGGTTCTCTGTCTCAAAATGCCACTCTTTCTGCAATAGCACACTATAAAGGAAAGGTCTATTTGTATTTTGAAGAATAAAAAAAACTGTGATTGGGACAGTATTTAATAAAAGAAAACAAGGATAAATGATATTATATATTTTGGAAACATTTGACAACATTAATTACAACCCTTACCCCCCAAACCTCAACCTCTTTAGAAAATCTTTCACATTTGTGCCTAGAAAAGCAGCTTCATTGGAACATTTTCATAAACCACCATCAGTTATGCTGCAGCAGCTTCACAAATCAGAAATGATATCTTCAGGCACTGCTGTCAAGTGTTATTCAAATAATACCAGCCTTACATTTGAATAACAGCAGACATTTTGAATTAATTAATCAGATGAGATAGTCTAGGCCTTTTCTCATTAGTCTCTGGGTCAGGCATGGGAAGATATATGCGTTGGTGATGATATACTTGTCTTTAATCGTGATTTATGAAGATTTAGGATTGTGTGTGATTTGTCAAAGGTTCTGGGAAAAGGCTGGTGCATATTTCATTACCTAATCTGAGATTGATTTCATGATGCTAAGAGATACACCACTATTGTTCAGATGTGTGGGAAGCACAGGTAGGTATAGTATCCCAGGGTTTTTAACTGGCTTATCTTTGCAACTGTCAAACAATGCTGTAAACTTTTACTGCTTGCAGTTAACAATTCCTGCTTTAATTATAGGCAGATTTTTCATTCTGTCCAAGGGGAGAAGCTTCAATGATTATTTAGCTAAAAAGCATAGCAGACTTTATAACTATGACCCACTATATATTGTGGACAAAGTTGGCAAATTTCATGGGTTGGTCATGGTGAAAATATAAAATTTCATGCCTTGTCACTGATTAATAGAAAATTCCCATTAAAATAATACAAATAACCAGAGCATAACAAGGAAGATGACTCTCCTTACATGTTACCTTCTAACTTGTAAGATTTATGTTGACATTGGAAATAATACTTTTTAAATCAACCAACAAATAGTACCTTTGCATATACTAGGAGTTAGGTTTCCTTGCTAGAATATCCTCTTAGTAGTTATGAAGGAAGCAGCCTTATTTTTTCCCAAACTGATTTTGGGTTTTATTGTCCCCTGTCTTACTTTATAATCATGGAATTTTAAAATTGGAAAAAACTTTATTTAGTTAAAATCCTGGTTCTGCTTGATACCTCAAACAAGTCACTCAATCACCTTTCATCTGTTTCCTCATCCAGAAAATGAAAGGGTTAATTTAGGGGAATTTTCAGGGGTTTTTTTTAGGTTTAAAGCTCTTGCTATGGTGAACTTTCTCCTGAAACATGAATCTTTTCTGCAGCATCCCTGATAAATGTTTGTTTAGTCTCGACTTCAATATTTCTAAGTGAGAGGTAATTCACTACTTCCCAAAGCAGAACATTCCATTTTTGAACAGCTCTAATTATGGACAAGTTCTTTTGTTTTATGTGGGGCTGAAATCTGCTTTCATGTAACTTCTCCCTATTCTAGTTCTGGTCTTTTGGGGCCAATTCTTCTTCCACATGACCGCCTTTTTTATTGTTTAGTGCTCTAAAACCAGTTTGAGCATATTTGTGGGTGCAGAGAAAGGGCTTTATATATTGGTAGACCATGGTGAAGTAAGAAATCTTAGATTATTAGGATGCCATTTATTCAATTTACATTCTGCCTCTTCTTTCATGGTCTGTTAATAAGACGCTTGAATACATGAAAAATCAAAATCAAATATTTCTGAGAAGAATTTACCTTCGTGTGAAGGATATATTTTTCTATTCAAAATAGAGCTCTTTGGATAGGATACTTCCTCAGTGTATCATCTGTGAAACATAAAGTATTCATTTGCTTTCCATTATCAACCAAACCATTGTTAAAACGTATCTAATAAAACAAGTAAGGGTAGAATAGTTTTTTCTGATTTGCATTAAAAAATAAAAATTTTTCTTCTTCCATTTCAGAAAATGCAATTAAGACTAATTATAATTACTGGACTATTCATAAAATTTTTTCTTACTTGCATCATATTTAGAATGCAGAGGTTAGTTTTATAGGTGACATTATATAATCATATATTGCAGTACTATTTTGTCTATTTTGGAGAAAGTTCAAAAACAACTTGATATCTGGAGAAAAATTGTATTTAAGTATTATTCATGTTCAGATGTGATATCAAGGATTTGAATAGTCAGAAAAGGTGATTTGATTATGTACTGAGAATATAATAGGGTGACAGCCTGAATGTTATAAATATGCCTTAGTTACTAAAATAACAAGGGTCCCTTTCATAAGCAGTGTTGTGTTATAGAAAGACCATTGAACCTGAAATGAGAAAATTTGGTTTGAATTCTGACTGAGAATTATTAGGTTTTTGATTGTTTATAATAAGGGGGTTGAATTAGAAAATCTCTAAAGATTCCTACCAGATCTAAAGTGTATTATCTCCTATAAACTTCTAGCACTTTGGGTAATTTCTCTGTGAAGGAATTAAATGAAAAGATAGACAAGAACTGTACAGGATGAGAATATGTTCTTTCTCATCTTTTTTGGGAATTTGTCTTATAGAACAAACTCCTCTCCTTCCGTTCCTCTTCATATTATGTCAAAAAAGAAATCTACTGGCTTTTTTCTTCCTTTCTGATTGCCTATAAATAAACATAATCAGTATCCTTAAAAATAATCCCCAACTTTGCCAACTCTTCATACTATATCAGTCTTCTATCTTATGTCCTAGAAAGAATAATCTACAATTCTTTTACTTCCATTACCCATTCATTTTTGAACTCCTTTCAAATAAAATAATTATAAACCTACTACCCTATAAAACAACCTTTTCAATAAACCCTACATAACTTCATTATTAAACATGATGGACTTTCTCATACTTCATCCTCTACTTTTTTGCAGAATTTGACAATGGTGACTCATTCTCCTGGTTAGTCTCTTTTTCCTTAACTTCTGTGACACAACTTGCTCCTTGTTTTCATCTTATCTGACTGATATTGGTATCCCCTAGTTCATTATCTTATTCCTGCTCAATAAGTGTAGATCTTCCCTAAAGATTTGTCCTGGTGAGTTTTTTTTTTTTTTTTTTTTTTTTTTTTACATTTCTCCACTGATGATGTCATCCTTTTGGTTTGCTTATTATCTTTATGCAGAAAAATCTGAAATCTATATCTGGCTCTAGTCTTTTCCCTGAATTCTAGTTCTACTATTTTAGCTTTTAAAAATCTCCTGCCTCTTGCATATATCTACTTAGCTATCCTATTGGCACCTCATGCTCCAGACTGAACTCCCAAACTAATTCCTTCTTTCCACAAGATCTTCCACATTGCCTTTTTCTGTTAATGACACGAGTAGTTACAAACTCTTAAAAACAGTCAATTTTGACTTTCTGTTTTTCCTTATTTCTTTTAGCCAATCAACTCCCCAAAGTCGTAATGATTCTACTCTATAACATCTTATCTCTGATTCCTTTATATTGAAGTAGCCTACCCTTTTCCATACCTATTTCTGTTGAGAGTGCTGTAAATCACTCAGTCATCTAGTCTTGACCTTGCAATCATTCTTTTTTTTTCTCTTTTGTTAAGTTTCCACATCCATTCATTTGCCAACTCTTCTCAATTCTATCTCTATAACACATTTTTTTTTTATTGTTGCAGCTGTTACTAACCCTGTATTCACATAGTCACTAGTTGAGACCTTTTTCTATTTTGGACCAGACTTATAATAACTTCCTAATCATGTTACCTATTCCCTGTCTTACCTCCTTCTAATCCAATTTACATGAGAATTTCAAAATAAACTTCCTAAAATACTGGTCTGACGATGCCACTTGATTACTCTTACCCTTCTAGTGCATTCTCCACAAAATTGAAAACAATTTTTCTTAAGTCTGGGTCTGATCATGCCATTTCTTTCCCCCACTTCTATCCCCAATTTTCTTTTCACTTTATTTCATAAATTCCAGTTGTTCTCTATTACTTCTCAGATCAGCTGTAAATTCTTTTGTTTAGCATTCAAATCTCTTTATACCCTTCCTTCTTTTCTATTTATATATTAATTGTTCCCTATCTATACTCTGTGGTCATACCATTCTGCTTCTCATACATCTCTAGGCTTTGCATGTTTGCACTGTCTCTCATATCTTAGACACTCTTCTACCTCTTTTTTGCCTCCTGCAAACCCAGTTTCCTTTGACTCATCTCAGACTTAAGTTTTCTGTAAGACCTTTCTGGTTCTTCTAGCTATTATCTTCTAAAGTTATCTTGCATTTGATTTATATATATATTTATATGTATGTGTGTATGCTGTATGTAAATATATGTATAGATACTGGCACATATATATATATATACACATACACACACACACACACACACACACATATATATATACTTAATTTACATGTACATACACCAAAATAAACCTCCTAAGGTATACATTTGACCATGCCATTTGATTGTTTAAGAACTTGCCTGAAATCTCTCCTCCTTTAATCCATCTTCCCCCTTTTCCCTTCCAAGTTCTCTTTATTATTAGAATATAAGTTCCTAGAGCACAGGGACTGTATTGCTTTTGTATTTGTATCCTTGGTGCTCAGTACAGTGTCTGGCACATGGCGAATTCTTAATTAGTTCTTGTTGATTGATTAATTGAATCTTCATTCTGTTTGTAGGATAAATATAAGCCCCTTAATCTGTCATTTAAGGCCTCCTATAATGTGGCCCCATCCCACTTTTCTAGCCTAATTTTATATTATTGTACTTTTCACATACTCCAGATTATAGCCAAACTAGATTACCAGTTGTTATTGAATTTAATAGTCTATCTCTTACCCTCATGTATTTGCAGTCCTTCCTCCAAGCCTGTAATGCATAACTTCATCACTTCTGTGCCTTAAAATGTTTTATTTCCCTCTATTCAGATACTCCTTATTCAGTGAAACTTTCTTTGATTTTCCTTCTCCTTCTCCTCATTGATAACACTCTTATGTCAAATCACCTTATATTTACTTCTTTTATACCTAATTTATCACTTCTCTAGGATGTCATATTTGACTATAATGACATCATCTCCTTTGATGCAAGGATTACCTCGTTTTTCTTTTCATATCCCTTGTACGTGACAGAATCCCTCCTATCTAGTGGGTGGTTAGTTAGTATGTGAATTGAATTGAATTGACCTCTCTTAGCTTTTGTTTCTCTGTTTGTGAAATGGTATTAACTATATTCTCATTACTACACTCTTGGAGATATTTGGAAGAAAGTGCTTTATGAATCTTTAAAATGCTACAAATGGTTTTTTTTTTTTTTTTTTTAAAGAGGATTAGATCATCCTGCCTCTTTGGACAGTATTGGCCCATCACAGGTCAAAACTTTTTTATGTCTATTTAGAGAAATAAGGCTTGTATTATATTTTTGATTCTTCCATTTAATAATTATGTTCCTGTGGGGAAATTTAGTCTGTTTCTTCATCTCTAAAATGGGATTAATGATATACTTAAAGTTAGAGGGTTTTGTACATTAATTTTTTTAAAGTTTATTTTTTTTTCACTTTGTTTTCTCCTCCTCCCACTTCTGTTTCAACTTCCCAAGAAGGGGGGAAATCCCCTAGTAAGCACAGTTCTAACAACAAGTTTTCTATATTGGCCATGTCCAAAACATATATGTTTGAATCTTTACCCTGAGCCTATGATCATTTTGTCACAAGTGGAGGGTATAAATATATTTTCATTATAGGTCCTCTAAGATTGTGCTTGGTCAGATCATTGCATTGATAAAAATCCTGAAGTCTTTCAAAATTGCTTGTAATTATACTATTGTGATTATAGTATAAATTGTTCTGCTTACTTCATTCTCTATCAATTTATACAAGTCTTAACAGTTTGTCTCTTTGTTCTCTTTGGGGGTATTAGGTATACTAGTGATAATTTAAATCACAGTATGCATAGTTAGTAACTTTTTGGGGAGCATAGTTCCAAATTGTTTCCCAGAATGGCTGAATCAATTCACAATTTCATTAATAATACATTAATGTGCCTGTTTTCCCTGCTGTCTTGACAACATTTGTCATTTTCCTTTTCTTGTGCACTTTAAACTATAAAGTACTATATAAATATGATTTAATAATATCATTTTAACTTCAAGAAAATTTGCAACACTTTCTTTAATTTTTCCAAATTACCGTTACAGAAGTTTATTCCACTGTTAGAATTTGTTTTTTGCTATTTTTCTTCATATAAAAATTTTAGATTAAAGACATGTGAAAATGGCAAATTAGATGAATTTAACCTTTTTTTTGTTTTATAGTAATGCTCATCAATGCTATGTGATATGCACATATGTGTATATCTATATGAATAGTAATAACAGATTATATAATATAATATAATAATAATATATAATTAAATAATTTAAGTTTTATAAAACTTTCCTTCTAACTACCTTGTGAGGTAGTTATTTCAAACATTATTATTTCCATTTAGCAGATGAAATTTGGATTTTTTAGTGTTTAAGTAACTTGCTTATGATCATAGAGCAAGTAAATACTTAAGATTTGAAGCCAGGTTTCCTGATTTTATGTTTAGCACTATTTATTATGCTGTGCTATTGATGGTAATTTTACTGATATTGCTTCTCCCACCCCTTTTCCCATCTACTCCCCAACCTGTTAGAATAGTCAGCAAGAAAACACAATTATAAGTTGATTGTTATGTGTATTAAGCAGAATATTTTGAGAATAACCTTAAGTTATACTTGTGTCTTCTGGTTTGGAGACTGATCCACCAGCTTTTTCCTGATTATTTTTTTCATTGAATTGAGCATTTTACATGAAATATCTAAATTCCATTTTAGGGTATTTACTTGTGATTTTTTTTGACCTGGCAGAGTTATTATTTATTCCTGGATAATATATATCTTAAGGACATAATTCTTAGCTACAATCCTCTCTTTCAAGAAATTCTGTTATGTTGCTTTTCCCAAATCATTTATTGACAAAGCAGGACTTCTTAAGCAGGTAATTTGTGAATTAACTTTTTTTTCATATCTGTAATTCAATATGATTTATTTCCATTATAACCTCATACATTTGTGCATTTAAAAACATTCTGAGAGAAGGGGTCCATAGATTTTATCAGACTGCCGAAAGGTGTCTGACATAAAAATGACAGAACTCTGGAATTAGAGCTTCATTGCAATGCTTTTTTTTTTTTTTTTTTTTTTCCCTGTTTTTCTTGTATTATGCATGCTGTGGGAGATGTTACTGGTGATGTTTCAAGACCTCTCTAGGGCCCAAAGTGAACTCAAAAAAAAAGTGTGCTGTGATAGAGTTTATGATGAGAGTCCAGTCATTAACTTTGTCCATGTTGACATAGAGGTTCTGAAATGTACAAGTCTGCATGTATATGTGTATATGTATAGATATAGGTATAGATGTAGATAGATGATAGATATATCTGTATATAATCTTACAATTTATAAAGTCTACTTCATATATAATCTCATTTGATTTTCTTAAGCACTTTGGGTGGTAGGTAGTATTTTTCAGTCTCATTTTACAGGTGAAGTCTTGGTGACAAAGACATTAGTTTTCCCACAATTTTTTGGCTGTTATCAGAAGCAAAATTTGAGCCCAAGTCTCCTGATTCTAAATCTGATCTTCCTGCTTAATTATAGCTGAAACAGTTTTATTCTTTTCTAAACATGGAATAAGACTGAGAAAAATAACATTTAGGATTTGAGTATGATATAGCAACTAATCCATTATTCTGAATCTGAATTATTTTCTAATAAAAGCATAGCATTCAGATTCAATAAAAATAATCATTATTATATTTCTATTTGTTTTATTTGTAGTTTATTTTTCCTTCTTGAAAAGGATCACTAACGTCATGAGGGCAGTGTCTTGAATTGTGTGTGAATTGGATTTAAGTGAAGGAGAACTGCTCAAAGTCATTCTCACTACCATGTCAGAGGACTACCAGGCTCTTGGTAGAAAGAACGTATGCAACATATAAATTGTAGTAATGTCATTGATGCTTTAAAAATTATGAAGGAATGTATATCAGTCTCATTTTAACTTAGGGCTTTACCCAGTGGAACGGTTTCACTGGCCTTGACACTGAAGTGAAAATGGACCATTAATAGCAATAACATTCCTATTTTAAATATTTTTTAAAAAATCTAAAATTTTAAAGTAAACCTATATAAACATAAAATTCGAGAAGTGATTTTAAAAATGGTTGGTTGAAATTATGTCACTCTAAAGTATCTCATTTTGGTTCATGAAAGCAGAGAAATTTAAAAATATGGCAGCCATTCTTCTATAATACAGAATTTTTTTATTTACCATTCTGTGTTTTTGGTTAAGCAAGCTAAACAGTAGCCTTCATTTGTATCTTTCCTTCTTTTCTTTAGTTGTTGAATCCTAAGTATGAAAGCAATATAATCTTTTGCCAAATTAGATTTATTTTTATTAGTTTTTTTTTTCCAAATAAAATTGGGTCTCACTGCCTTCACAAGACCAGTTACTTATGATCAGCACAGTAATTGTCACCAATACTATACCTTTCCCTTTACCCTTACTGTACTGGTATTGGATTTAATGTAGACATTCGATAAGCTTAGCACATTTTGTCACAAAACTGAACTTCAAGAAATCTACCAGCCTCAACTTCCCTCAGGAATAGGATAATAGGCATGGTGGCCCATTTATCCATTTAAAGTAGTTTATTATGAATTTTAAACATTAAAATCCATGAAGCATAAATTAAAACTATACACACATACTCATATATTTTTTAAAAAGCCATATTTATCTTTCATTTTTTCTGTTCCCTTGAGGTATTTCTTTCCTTTCATCTCTATGTAAGAGATACTTCTTGCATACTTTTTTCTTTTTATATCACTAAAATTACGGTTCTTTCCATTCTGTTTCTGTTGCTTTTTTATATTCACATTTATTATTGTTAATTGAATTTCAGTATGTAAGTGTATTGATATCTTGGTTTATTTTAGCTGTTGGAATGTTGAATTCTGAGTTTATTGCTATTTCTTCCATATTACAAATAAAATGATTATTTTCATACTTTTGTTTTTGAACTATTTAAGAGTATATTTCTCTAACAGTGAGTTTATTGGGGAAGCAAAGGTCCTACTTTCTTATAATATGATGCCAGGTTGTTCTCTGAAATGTTTCTACTGATTTTCAATTCCATTAACAGTGTATAAGTATACATTCTTCACATCCTTGGCAGTATTTAGTTTTGTTAATTTGGTGAATATATGATTCCTCACTTCAGTTTTCAGTTCAGTTTTCTTTTTCAGTTATGTCTGACTCTTTGACCTCATTTGAGGTTTTCTTGGAAGAGATATTGAAGTGATTTGCCATTTCCTTCAACTTAATTTACAGATAAAGAAACTGAGGCCAATAGAGTTAAGTGATCTGCCCAGGTCACTGCCCAGGGTCACCCAGCAAGGAAATAACTGAGACTATGTTTGAACTCAGAAAGATGAGCCTTTCTGACTCTAGGCTCAGTGTTTTATTCACTGAGCCACCTAGCTATCTTTACATTGTTTTAATTTGCATTTCTTTGATTAGGGAACTTGAATGATTTTTAGGAGTTTATTTGTAATTTCTCTTTTAAAATTTGTATTTATTTGTAATTTCTCTTTTAAAATTACCTAGTCATATTTTTTAAAAATAAAGTTTTATTTTCAAATGAAGACATTCTTTTTTTGTCTTCTATCTCCCTCAATCCCCATTCAAAAGATTTTGATAGTTTATTCATGGATGGTGGGACATGAAGTGGGGAGAAAGACTGAATTGCTCCGAAATATTTCCTCCTTTTCTTTCTAAATTTTAAATGTGAGATTTCAAAGATTCTTTCTACAAATATTTTCTACAATGTATTGTTTTTATTTTAATTTCTTTTTGTGTAACTTTATACATTTTTATATGTTGAATCCTTTCACCTTGCCTCCATATCCACTTAATTCATTTATAATTATATAATGATAAAAATAGGGTTAGCATGTAAATGTTATAAATCACCAATTCTATTTTCTGATTATTTGAGTGTTCAGATCACCAGGGTCACAGATAATCTAAAAGAGATCATCCTTTTGCTGGTAAGCTTTTTATTTTTATTTTTTTCCCCCCCTACTCTGATATTTTAGCTATACTGATGACTTGGAGCTCTAGCAGTTAATATGCCTTAGCCTTTGCTTTTACAGACAAGAAATAGCTCTTATAGTTATATTGCTAGTTTCAAAACTATTTACAATAAGTGGGATAGTTTACTACCTCAGGGTAGTGCATTAAGCCTATTGCTCTTGAGAATCCATTTTCATTTCTTTTCACCAATTGATGGGGCAGATATGACAAGCCTCTAAAGTTGAGTGGAAATTTTCTGTGGATAGGGTTGTTGTATTAAATTACTTCTTACCACCACTAGTGAAAGTTGTAAAGACTAGTGAGTGGGTAGTCTGTGGCTAAGAAGAGAAATATATTGTTCCAGAATAGAGAAGTTACAAAGTCTAATGTATAGGATAGTCTTCTTATGTATCCCTCTCTACCTTTAAATCACACCTCTTGTCTCCTGTAAAAAGCCATTATCAAAAAATATTTGTTAAGTAAATGTCATGTTATGGTTGTCATTCAAAGAAGGCTATATAAATACTTTAGATCATAGATCTAGAGTTGAACTCCATCTATATATAAATCTGGCATAATTTCCAATTTTACAACACTTAGTGTCTACCTTATATCTATTTTCTTTCTCTTAGTCAATTTTAAGCTTCTTAGTGCTTAAGAACTATATTTAATATAGTACTGGAGTATTCCACCAAGAATTATTAATGGGAAGTAACCTTAAAAGGGAGGACTTGTTTCCTTAGGAACAATGCTTATACAGATGCTGTGTGCTATGGCAACTATAAACAAAGTGATGCTCAGGAAGATTTAGTACTGTTGAGGTGTAGGTGCTAGCTTGTGGACTATATATATAATTTGCTTCTGATGATTGACTGAATGGCATGGTACAATTTGATTATAATGTATTAATGACACTAATGGAAAATGATGTTGTTTGGGACTTGATTATATGAGATGTCTTAATAGCTCTATTTCCCTCTTCTCTCTACCATTGGGATCCTTAGTGAATGCTACTTGATTGATTAAATTCTCTCTATCATTTTATCAAGTGACCACTGACAATTAACTTGTCTTCTTTCTGTTTTTGGTTTTTGATAGAAGAAATGACCATCTAGTTCGGTTTAAAACATTAATCTGTAATTTTAAATAAAAAACATACTTTAATGGACTCTGAAAGAAAATGCCACAAAATAAACTTTGATTAAAGGAGTCCAAATTTTGTTGTAGACTACATCTTATTCATTCATTCATTCATTTGCTGAGGCAATTGGAGTTAAGTGACTTGCCCAGGGCCACACAGCTAGGAAGTATTAAGTGTCTGACATCAGATTTGAACTCAGGTCCTCCTGATTTCAGGGCTGGTGCTTTATCCACCGCACCACCTAGCTACCTCCTACATCTTATTTTTAACAAAATGCATTTTTGAGGGGAAGATTGTTGAAGGATTCTTAATTTTTGAGTTAGTTACTTCCTTTAATTTATATGCTGAAAATAAACAGAGTAACTAACTTTAGTATCTGATAAACCCAAAGACCCCATCTGCTGGGGAAAGATAAAAACTGATGGGAAAATTAGAAAACATTCTGGCAGAAACTAAGTATAGGCCAGCATTTAAACTGTATACCAAGATGAGCTTCAAATGAATACATAAAATTTAACACAAAGGGTGACATTATAAAGCATTAGAGGAGCAAGTACAAATTATTTTTTAACGTTTTTGGATAAAGGGACTGTTCACGTTCAAAGAAAACAGAGGATCAGAGAAAATACATTGGACAATTTTGATTACATCAAATTATAAGATTTTTGCAGAAACAAAACTAATGGCACTAAAATTAGGAGGGAAACAATAGGGAGAAAAATCTGCTATAAGTTTCCTTGATAAAAAGGTCTCCTTTCCAAGTTATATAAGGAGCTGATTCAAATGTACAAGACAAAAATATATGAATATGTTGGATATGAACATATCCCAAGGATATGAGTAGAAGGATATGAACAGCATTCAAAGGAAAAAAATCTAAGATAGTTATTTGGAGCCTTTTTCATATCACTGTTGCTAATATTTAGAGAAATACAAATTAAAGCAGCCTTAAAGTTTTACCTAATGCCTGACAAATAGACAAGTTTGATAAAAAAAAAAGATAAATTTCAAATATTGGAGTTTTGTGAAAACAGGTACATTAATGTAACGGGTGAAACTCTGAACTGTCTTAACTATTTTGGAAAGCAGTTTGAAACTATGGCCCCCAAAGTTACAAAACAATGTATACTCTGTGATATTACAACTGTGTATATCTCAAGAAGACTGAAGAAAGAATAAAAAAAGCAGCTATTTTTGTGGTGACAAACAACAGAAACTGGGGGTGGGTGGATAGGGACATGCCCTTTAAACAGGGAATGGATGGCGCATAAATACAATGGAATACTATTGTAATGCAAGAAATGATGAGGCAGATAGTTCCAGATACCTCTGGAAAATTTGATCAATTTATGCAAAGTAAGGTAAACATAATCAGGAGATAATTTCATACTATAATATCAACATTGTAAAATTCTGACCAATGCATTGATCATTAATGATTCCAGAGGACCCATAATGAAACATGCTACACATATCCTAACAGAAATGTGATGGACTCAAGGTGAAGACAGATTTTTTTTTTTTGGCCATGGCCAGTGTGGGAAATTGTGTTGTTTTTAATCATGTATATTGTTAAAAGTTTTTTTTTTTTTCTTCCTAGTTAGTAATGAGAAAGATTGGAAAGGGAGAGAGAAAATAGATTTTTGTTAATTGGAAAAAAATTTTTTAAAATATATTATGATGATCTCCCAAAACTGAGAAAGAAATATCTCTGAATATATCTTCATTAAACTGTTTTCCTTTTTCTTCTTAAATAGTTCATGTATATATTTTGTAACTATTTCCTTCTGAAGGTAAAATTATTCAATTCTTGGAAAATCAGACTTAAGAAATTCAACTATATATGCATAGGCTGAATATTTTTCATGAGAACTTTAATATTATTCCCATGAGACCAATAACAAAAATATTGATTTCCCCATAATAATTCTCTATCAGAATGCATCATAATAAATTATGTTATTATAAGTCTATCTTTTAATAGTAACAATTTTATAATGAGCGAGCAAATTTCACTTTGCTAATAAAAGATTAATAAATACATTCTGTAATCAAGAAATAATGGAATAAGATTTTTTTATTTTTTTAGTTGAGGCAATTGGGGTTAAGTGACTTGCCTAGGGTCACACAACTAGAAAGTGTTAAGTATCTGAGACCACATTTGAACTCAGGTTCTCTTGACTTCAGGGCTGGCGCCATATCCATTATGCCACTTAGCTACCCCTAATGATTCCATTTAAAAAAAAATATTTAAAAAAACAGAATTTCAGGTCAGAAGATAACCACGTTTCACTCCCAAAGAAAGCATGATGTTAGACTTTAAATGAACATTTTATCTCTAAGCCTCAGTTTTCACATTTATAGAAAGAGGGTTGTAATATTTGTATCAGCTACTTTACAGGATTGTTGTAAGAATTGAGTGAGATTTTATATATATACATATAAACTTTGTGAATCTTAAAACAGTATAATTTTACAAAGTAAATCAAATATAAATATAAAGTAATGTGACTACTCACCTTTCCCTGGGGGGTTGTATGACTAGGACTTTCTTGGATAATCTCTTTTTCCTGTAATAAATATTTGATTAGATCATTTGTGTGAGGATTATTTCTAAATAATTCCTACTTTCACATAAAAACATATCCAAATAGGATCTTAGAATTTAGAACTGAGCTGCATATGCAAGGCTATAGAAGTGCCCTAGCTTTTCTTTTTTATAGTGCAGATGAGTTTCCCAAGGAACATACTAAAGAATTAAATTTCAACTCAGGTTTTCTGACTCTAAATATAGTAACTTATTATAGAGTTTATGATATCTGTAGGATTTTAAAATGGCAACTTTTCCTGTTTATTCTGTAGGAGGCTTTTCCTAGTTCCCTTATCAATTAATGTCTTCCCCTTCCCTTCTGAGATGACCTTCAGTCTATTTGACTTACTTGTCTAAATGTCTGTATATTATCTTTCATATTAGAATATGAGTTCTTTGTGGACAGGAATTCTTTTTGTCTTTCCATGTGTCTTTAGTTCTTAGGTTTTATACCAAGCAGTATACTAAGAAATTAGTAAATACCTTTTGATTGACTGCTGTTATGGATAAATAGGGTTGTGTGTGACTTCACTATACTTTTCTAAATTTAAATTTTGAGTGTAAGATTCAGTATAATTTAAATGCAAACATGCATTTTTATATATTAAATATCTTAATATGTTACTACTTGAACTAATAACAAATAGTATGATAAAAAGGTACAGAGTTCACAATTCTTAGACAGCTTAGTAATTATACAGACAGGTTGTAGTTAGAGACGCCGTTCAAATTGAGGATTATGAACTATGCTGATGGCTATTATATTCCCATAGAGTATTAAAATTGTTAGTGCATTTATCCATAATTATAACACAAACTGTCCAAGGCTCAGCTAATGAACTTTTCATTCAAGGCCACTATCAGTGCAACTTTGGAATTTTCTTTTCAGCTGGATATTTTTTTAAAAGTGTATTATGGACACTGTCCTCATGTCATTTTCTTATTGAAATTAGCTGAGATAATTTCATGACCATTTATTCTTGCATTATTTGCAATAAGAGAAGGCAAAATAAGAGAGTTTCTTGGTGTTCAGAAAACTCCAGTAGAAAAAAATAAGAGACGGTTAATAAGGAAATTATATTTTTTGTTCTCAGGAGTCCTTCTTTTTGTCTAATTACTATTCCATTGTACATTCCCTTTCAATGTAAGAGGCAATATGCAGATGTGAAGCACTACTGTGCCTCTTTAAATGTTTAAATGGTGAATAGTTTCTAATGCAATGAACCTTTAATTGCTTTCTTTTGTAAATCAGCAAACCTGACTTCAGATACATAATTTAACTAGTTTAATATATATGAAAAAGAATATTTGTGCAAAATGACATAATAAATATTAATTCTATGAGTTACTACTAGAACATCAAAAGAGTGTGATGTACTGGATAGAGAACCAGTCTCAGAGTAAGAATAATCTGGATTCTGTTCCTGTCTCTAGTTAGAGTGTTTCACCTGGGGTGATCTGAGTTCAAATCCTGCCTTAGACATTACCTGGGTGACTTTAAGCAATTGATTTAATTTCAGTTTCCTCATCTGTAAAATGTAGGTAATAACTGCTTCCAAGTGTTGTTTTGAGGCTCAAATGAAATAACATTTATAAAGCTCTTTTGTAAACCTTGAGTACTATATCACTGCTAGTTATTACATTATGTGACCCTAGGCAAATCATTTAATCTCTCAGTGTTCCATGTAATCCTTTGAGTTGGAAAAGATGTTGATCTTCATTGATTCAGTAAAATAACTGATCTTGAACAAAAAATAAACTCTTTTTCAGATTTTATGATCTTATCTAATAATGTTTAACATTGTTTATTTGTGTTTGTCATCTTTCATCTGATATTTCAAATATTTTGAGTATATGATATTAGGCATAAAGTCTTCATCTTTATACTTAAGTAGAACTTTTGATAGTTAAATGAGTAGTTATCTCTTTCAATACTTTAAAAGATTTATGATGTCATTGACATGGGTATTCTCTCCTATAACATATCAATTTTTTGTCTTAGCAATGACTGTTGCTTCCCAAACACCATCACTTAATGAATAATAGAATTTCAGAGAGATCAAGACCCTGTAATGCTTAAACAGAAATTAGTCTATATCATCACTAACAAATTATCATCCACTCTCTATAAACTTCCATTAATAGGCTCACTATTTACTCTACTTTTAGACAGCTTAAATTTTAAGGAGTTACTTCTTAAATTTGGTTGGAAGGTGCCTTTCTTGTTTTTAATTGTTAGTGTTGCCCTCTTAGGCTAATAGGACAAAAGTAATACCTTATCCATATTGCAGCCCTGCAATTACTTTTGTATCTAAGTTTCTTTCTGCCTAAATTTCTTTCAGGTGATTTGCCTAATGGAATGATTTTTGGTGCTCTCATCATATTGATCACTCTCCTTTGGACATATTTAAGCTAGATAATTTCCTTCCTAAAAATGGTATTCAGTGGTTAACATAGTACCACAGATATGAGCTCACCAGGAAAAGTGATGAAATTCTCTGAATTTAGCTAGAAGAGGTATTGTATGGTAGACCCATTGTTTGTCATTGAACCAGTCCTCAGCTTTCATGACCTAATAGGACTTCAGGGCTTATGTTTGACTGGTTTATTGTGTTTTGGACTTCAGTATTACTTCCACACCCAGATAAGAGAATGGAAGAATTTCAGCTTGTATTAGAAATATTTGAAATAATCTTTTCTCTTTTCCTATATAAATTGTATTTTGGGCTCTTTTGAAAAACTAGGATGACTAGAAATCAACAATTCTTGTTTATTTCAAGGGAGAATTTGTGGACAATTTAACGTAAAGGTATATTTCCCTTCTCAGTAAAAGATTATTTCACTATTGGGTAATGGAAATTATAGTTGACAAAGCCCTCACTTTAGAGTAAGAAGACAAGTTGAAGTGCTGGCTCAGATGCTTTGCTCTGTGATTCTGAACAAATAATTTCACCTATGAACCTTTGTTTCACAGTCTGTAAAATGGGAGTATACACTCATTTTACAGACCTCCTAGGGTTCTTTTGAGTGCATTGTAAATCTTTTAAGTGCTAGAAAAATATGATCCTGAGCAAATAATTTCACCCATGAACCTTTGCTTCACAGTGTATAAAATGGGAGTATATACTTATGTACAGTCCTCCTAGGGTTCTTGTGAGTACATTGTAAATATTTTTTATTTCCCATTAAATTTATTCACAAAAAGTGAGAGTGTAGTGGGATTGGGGGCTGTATTTGGGCAAAAGGTTGGGCAGCTCTGTTCACGGGTCTGGGAGGCTGGGAAGCCTCCAGGTGTTAAGGGGTTGTTTTTGTTTCTGTTTTAATAAAAAAAAATACAGGGGAGACAGCCCCTCCCAGATTAAAAAAGACACAAAAATATCCGTCTCTGAGGTAAATGGGAGGCCTGGGATTTATGGGCATCAAGAGGGCTTCACAGGTCCTGGGACTTGGGAGGGGTCTCACAGGCACCGCTCTGGCTCCTGCATCAACTGGTAGAACAGCACGTAGCCCTCACTGGAGGCCACCTGATTTTCACTTACAGGGGAGACACAAGTCATTGTAGACATGCCAACCAGGCTGGCCCCGGCATAGGGCTGTGTAGTGACCATAATGAACGCTACCCGAGTGGTTGCAAAGGGCATACAGCTGGTACACAGGGCTCCCAGCTTTATCACTGGCAAAGTCACCCAGGCTCAGTCGCTGCAGGGGAAAGTCATCACCAACAGAACTTTTTTTAAATAGAACCTCGCGTTGCAGAAAACCGATTCAGGTGAAGGACAGGGATTCTGGGGAACCTCTGCACAGTTAACTTTTTGGTGCTTCGCGTTCTCTGCCTACATCTGTCACACACTGGTGCATTCTCTGACTCCAATTCTTCTTCCTTGGTGAAGAGGCTGAAACAATCTTGAAGAGACACCTTCTCCCCAGCAAACCCTTTCTTAGGGATAGGCAAGGACATCGCAAAAAACCTCAAAGGTTGTAGAGCGGTATCCACAGGCCTGGCACTTGAGACAACTTTTTAACTGGCCAATGGACAGGTCCACGATTTTGCTGTCTTCTCGATCCAAGTACCGTTTCCACTTTAGATTGGCTCGCTCATCATCACTTGTAGGAGGTAAGGGCACTATGGAAAGCCTCTTCAAGGAGAGCCCCCCTTGTTGGGGTAGAGAGGGGGCTGGAGTATCAGCCAAGATGGGTGGGGCACGGCGGCCCCTCTGGTTGATCTCTAGATGTAGCCGCTCCATGAGGAGCTTCAGGAACTCCTGGGCATCCTGCTGGCTGTATCCAGAGAAGGAAGGGACATATTTCTGGAAGACAGTGTGGAAACGTGTAGGATTCACAGCTTCACAGGAGTCAGGGTGCCACAGAGCTCCTAGCACATCTGCAAAGGCTTCAGTAAGTTTTTGGTAGGCCTGGCCTCCACCAGGCACCTCTTGCCGAAAGTCTCTCAGAAGACAAAAGTCCCGAAGAGGCCTTGTGCTGCTCAAGACACTGTAGCACGGCATTCAGGAAACATGTATTACCCAAGTTCCGGAGACCAACATGGCCAGACCCCAAGAGTAGTGTGTGATGAGCCATTTTGTCATCAGGGTGGACAGACTCCAGGGGCCGGGCAGACGTGAGAAAGGGGCCATGGGTGGGAGGGGGCTCTGACTGAATGGTTATCAGGGTAGGGGGCCCAGTGAAGCCACCCAGTCGACGAAGAGAGGTGCTGCGTCTCAGCACTGGGGGCTCAGGCCAGAGAGTGAGGCGGCTCAAGGCAGCCCTGAGCTCCCCACAACCTCGGATGTCCACCTAAAGCCCCTATTGGTCGCAAGTCCCGACTGCTCACAGACTTGGAGCGAGCCAGGTTAGTACGAGTTGGCAGGGGCAGTGCCACAGTGGGAGGTGATGAGCCCGGCAGGGGCACTCCATGATCAGCTCGGAGAGGGCTCCTGGGACGAGGAGCTGAGTTTCTCCCCGTCCCAGCTCGAGCTTCTTGAACCTGTCCTCAGGGGGTCCGGGCCAAGGGGGTAGTGGCCTTAGCATGGGGTTAGGCGCAGGCACTGGGCTTCGGTGCTCCTTGCTCCTGGCCCGGGAGACGATGGGTAGCTTGGCTCCAACCCGGGGCTGGACACTGATGGGCTGTTCACGGGCCGGCCCGGGTGCTCCAAGGCCTGCGGCATAGTGGAGACCCGGGGTGGGCTCTGTCTCCAGCGAGGCGGCAGGAGGCCAGGCGGCCCAGGCCCCAGTTTAGGGCCACCCCCTCCTGCCCAGAGAACCATCCTCCCCTCCCCCCCTCCCCGCGGCCCCGCTGTTGGCCCTGCCGCCGCCAAGGCCGCTCCTGGTGCAGGCGCCACCGCCATGTTTGTTCCTCCCGCCCGGGCGCCCGGGCCCGAGCTTCCATTGTAAATCTTTTAAGTGGATAGGATGAGAGGAAAGATGCATTATTAAGTTATCCTGAAGCAATAATATGCAGGTGGTGTTTTCATGAGTATAGGTATAACCAAATGAAGATATTTGAGAAGACTGAACCTCATTATATCCTATATTTGAAAAGGTATTTAAATTTAGTTTTGTAGACTGGGACACATATAAGTCTTATTGATAGCAATGCATTTTTGGTGCCTTTTCTTTACAAAGTTGTCCTGCTTATTGACTCACATATCCTTCTAACTTAAGGAGAATCAAATTTATGAAGTTCAGTGCTATCTAGTGGTTGGCATTTTCTTTTTTCAGCATGTCTGTTTTTTCTTTTTTAGATTAACTCCCAGCCTTAGAAACATAAGCAGCCCCAAATTCTGTATATTCAGTTATATTTATTATCCTTGTTTTTTTTATTATGTAACAATAATGATAGCAGTAACAAAGTATTAACTAATGAAAATATTCTGGGGAGTAGAATTATAATAATAAACAAACAAAAAAAAACCCATACCAGTTGACAGCATAGTTTCTATTTGAAATTAAAATTCAGTGATGGTTACTTATGGAGCTTTCCCACATAAACTTTTGAATCGCAGATTCATAGAATTTCAAACTTGCAAGAAATTTACAGAAGTTGAGGTCAACTTGTATCTAAATAGTAATTCACTTCTACAACACCCCAACTTTCTAGTTGTTCCTTTCAACAAATTGACATCTACATAGAAAAGATCAGTAGATAATTGAATTCAAAAGGAAGACTTGAAACATGTAGAAATTGAGGCATAGTGGAGTTTAAAGCCTGTAATCTTGATCACTGATATGTCTAACCATATATAATAGATATTTTTAGTAGCTAGGAATTTATTCTATATTGCTATTGGTTCTGAAGTTGATTCTTTCAAATATGTCATTTAACTAGAAAATTTATATTCCACTCATGGAGTTTAGCAATCTCTTTTGCTAACCACGTTTGTATTATTAAACAGTAAGAGCTCTTTTCTCCAGCAATTTACCAATTGGAAAGCTCAAGCAAACAGCATTTTTTCATGTCCATCAATACAAATTTTCAACATAGTAATCTGTACCATTGTAGTAGATAAGTGGAATAGAGCACTTTTACTGAATTGGTTGCTTACTGTTTTTATTGGATTATTTTATTGTTCCTGTTTTGTGTTGAAAGGGTAGGATGATTAGAAAATTTAGTTCTATATCTCATGGGGATTTTATAAGACATAATGATTTATTTAAGAAAGATGAATAGTGGGTGTTATCTAGATTCAACTTATTTGCAGTGATAACACTGTACAAGGTAATATTAATGACATTTATGTCAAGAAAAAGAAAGTAGACTGTTCCTTTAATAAGAACCAAGGAAAACAAGTGAATAACTCAAGGATTATACTGGCTTCCATAAACTGTTAAAAGTACTGGTTCAATAGATAGAACTTTTAAGGAGGAAGATTTATAGGAATACATAAAATAATAATATATTAAAAAGTATGCATGGTTTGCTTTTTGTATAGTTGAGGGAGTGTTCACATTACCAAGATCAGTGTTTTACCTATATACCAGAAAGCTATTTATGTAAATAATTTTCCTTTCCATTTAACAGCTATTTCTTAGTTAGTAACAACTATTAGGGCACCTACTCTATGCTTAGTTTTAGTGAGGAAAAGTCAGGTAATAAGGAGGATAGTACTATGTTCAACTTGTATTAAATCTTATTTAATCAGGTTTTTAAAAAATCAAAACATATATATGTGTATATATATATATATTATTTCTTTTAAACATGCAAAGTTTTTAATGCAATGTATTGATTGGATTTTTTTTTTTTTGGGAGGGGGGCTTGACTTTGAATTTCTTTGTTTAGGATCTCCTGGTGTGAAAACTCCATCAATACAAATCAGTAATTTGCCTGTTATTTACAATCTTGCAGTTTCTTGGGGGGCATTGAAAAATTAAGTAATTTGCCTGTTGTCACACTAGTGATGAATGAATAGCTTGACAAAGTTATGATTTGAATCCAAGTCTTCCTCATTGCAAAGCCAATTCCCTTATCCATTCTGCTGCTCTGACTCTCAAGAGGAGATTAATCTGCATAAGAGGAAAAAGGACCCACAAGTGCAAGAATGTTTCTAGCAGCCTTTTTTTGTAATGGCAAAAATTGGAAAATGAGTGGATGCCCACCAACTGGGGAATGGCTGAAAAAGTTATAAGAATGTAATGGAATATTCTTGTTCTATAAGAAATGATGAGCAGGCTGATTTCAGAAAAGCTTGGAAAGATTTACATGAACTGATGTTGAGTAAAGTGAACAGAACCAAGAGAATGTTGTATATGATAACAAGATTATGTGCTCAACTTGGCTCTTTTCAACAAAGCTTTGATTCAAGGTAATTCCAAAAAAACTGGAATGGAAAATGCCATCTACATTCAGAGAGAGAACTATGGAGACTGAAAGTGAATCAAGCATAGTATTTTCACCTTTTTTATGTTAGTGTTATTTGTTTACTTGTTTTTTTCTTAGAGTTTTTTCCTTTTGATTGGATTTTTTTCTTATACAATATCATAAATACAGAAATATCTTTAAAAGAATTTCACATATTTAATTATATCAGATTGTTTGCTGTCTTGGGGAAGGGAGGTAAAAGGGAGGGAGAAAAATTTTGTAAACAAAGTTTTACAAAAAATGTTGATGAAAAATATAGAAATATGTTTAAAAGGATTGCACATGTTTAACCTATGTCAGATTGTTTGGTGTCCTGGAGGAAGTAAGGGAGTGAGAGAGAAAAATGTGGAACACAAAGTCTTACAGCAAGGTATGTTGAAAACTCTCTTTACATGTATTTGAAAAAAATAAAATGCTATTAAAAAAGAAAAAAAAGAGTAATCTGAACAAAATAGTGTTGTTTTACATGTATATTCACTTGCATATCTATTTTTTTTTTTAATCCTGATGGCTTTTAGCCTAGTGTTTTTCCCACTAAACTAAGCTGTCTTTTTCTTCTCATACTCAGATGGATCCATGATCTCACTGATATTATTAGAGGAGTAATTCCACTGGTGCAAATCTTGAACTACCTATATCATCTAGTCTTATTGTGATTCTTTTCCATGATGCACTGGAACCTGGAACTCTGGTTCTTTTAATATTTAACAGGTAGCAGTTTAGTGCCTAGATTTGTTAATCATCATACTCAATATATGTTGAGCTCTCAGTCACATGTGCCCCTGATTTTGCCTCTTATTCTCTAATTGTGCACAAGTTGTGATTGGTGGAGTCTATGGATTAATATGGTACATTAATAATTTTCTATAAACCCCTTCAATTCTTTAGCCCTCACAAAAAAAAGGAATTGTGATCAAAAGGAATAATTAGGGACAAATTCCTAATTTGTTGCTCTGACTCTCTTTAAGACTAATCTTCATAAAAAGACAAAAAACTAGGTAAAAGACCTAGTAAAAGAACAATAAGAGAGCTCTAATTCTAAAAGAACTCACTCATCTTCATTCTTCTACCGACATCCACATAGTGATGGCAGGAGAACAAGATAACACACATAATTGTGCCTGGAGTTCATCTAGAAATCCCATACTGCTACATAGATTTCTCTGGCACAATCCCTTCCTTTTTCTGCACTTTGAAAAAAGTGACAGATATTGTGCCCAGCCATGTGAAACTGATGCTGAAAATTTGCTACCTTTTGACTATAACCTGCTTTGAAATCCCTAAAGCTTCAGGGAGTTTGCCTGGAGCCCTTTCCTCTTTTTTTTTTTTCTGTAAAAAAACAGCAAATACCAGTTCAGTTCAGCCAAGAAAGAAAGAACAGAAAGAAGAATTAGAATGAAGTGATAGTATGAGTTTCTGTTCTGGGACAGAAGGAAAAGGGACTGAATACCAGCCATAATTAGTACTGTTCCAAAGAGATTATTCATGATAGAGACCAATACCAATTATTTTTTTATCCTCCAGCGTGAGAGTCTGAGGA
This sequence comes from Myrmecobius fasciatus, assembly GCA_023553655.1. Classification (NCBI taxonomy): domain Eukaryota; kingdom Metazoa; phylum Chordata; class Mammalia; order Dasyuromorphia; family Myrmecobiidae; genus Myrmecobius; species Myrmecobius fasciatus. Next base: position 114,111 of record JAJPUD010001887.1, read on the forward strand.
AGTCCCCATCCATACTCAGGGGCATCTTCACCATTGAATGACAACAGTTCTGAAAATGTGTGAGTGGGAATAAAATCAAAATGCTGCATCAATACAAAAGATTTCATTAGAAAAAAGATGAAATTGCAGGACACAAATATATCATTAAATAGAAAGGAACCTAAAACCAAAACAAACAAAAGTAAAAGGAAAGTGAATCAAGATCTGAAGAAATACAGAATATCATGGATTCTAAAAGAGAGTGTGGAACCACAAAAAGAAGCTCAAAAATGATTCAAAAGAGAATTGAATTCCACAGTAGCAGAAATTAGTGAAGATAGATAGGTTGGCACACATGTTCTCAATGTAGAATTAAGAAAACAAACAAACCTAAATTAGTCAATTAGGAAAATTGAATCCATTAATACATCTAAAACAAAAATTTAGAAATAGAAAATCTGGTACAAGAGAAATAAAAAGACTACATGTGACTTTAAAGACAGGATACAAAAATAACTTAAGATTTAAGAAGGACATGACATATCAAAAAGTCTTGAATATTATAGTGTAGGAAATGATATAGATCATCTTCCCATAATTTCTTAATGCAGACAACAAAGCCTCAACTGGAAGAATTTATAGACTGGCCCATTTAAAGTAAGGAAGCAATATGCTTTAAATTCTATGACACCTAATGGTTCAATTGAATAATTTCAATGATGAACAAATTTTGCAATCTGCCAGGAGAAAGGTCTTTAGATATAAAGGAAAAGAAACTTGAATAACAGTTGTAATTACAAGAAATTGCAAAAGAGAATGGGCTAACATTTTGAAAAGGCAGAAGAGCTTAGTCTGCAACCCAAAATGAAATGTTCTGAGAATCTGAACCTAATCATCAATGAAAAAAAGCTGTTCAACAAAAGAGAGCAATTTGAGGGTTGCCTACAAAGATACCTGGATATTAGCAAAATATTTGACTTAACAGATATTCCCAAACAACAATCCAAGACATAAATAGCTACAGGTATTAGGGAAAGAATAAGTAATGAAATTAATTATTTCATGAGTAGGTTTTTTTTTTCCATTTGAAGACAAAGGATTTAGTTTAGAAGGAATTGGTACACTAGAAGGTTATGAGCAACATTTTGATCTAGGAAAAGGGATATGTCAGTTTTTAGGAATGACAAGCATACATAGTGAGTTGTAGTATAAATTCAAGGATGGATCTTGATCTTCAAGAAGGAGGTTAGGTATGGACTGAATGATTTTGGATATGGGGTAGTTTATATTCTACAATATTGTTTCTGTCTAATCTTACTTTCATAAATAATTATTTTAAAGACTGAGCAGAAAAAAGGAATGATCTAAGGCAAGATCTATAATATCTCTAACTTAGAAATTGGTTTGGCAAGAGAGCTCAAACCTGGGACTTCATAAGCTTCATTCACACATAGAACATTGTATAAAGAAGGAAAAAATGAGGATATAAATTACAAATCAAAAAATAAAATTATGGAATAGACTAGATGACAAAAGGGGAAAACCAAAACATTTTTAGAAAAAGGAATTGCAAACAAAAAACAAACAAAAAAACTAATATAAAATGTTGAAATGGGTGATGGGAGAGATTTCAAACCAACTGCTTAACCTAAGAGGGGAAAGAGAAGGGTAAGGGAAAAATAGATAAAAAGAACAAAAAAATAATTTATCCCCTCCTCTCTATATTGTTCTCCTTTTTTGAATTCCTGCTTATCTTTCAAGTATGCTTCATATAGATTCTTTCCTTGAATCTTTTTTCTCTTAAATTCTCTAAACATTATTAAGACATTTCCTTTGGTCCTCAGATAATGCATTTTGTTATTACTTTGTATTATAGCTATTTATATTGCTGTTTTAAAGTCCTACTAGCTTATGAACTCCATGAAGGCATTTTTATATCTTCCCCAAGTTTAGTACATTGTTTTATACATAATAGGTACTTGATAAATGTTTGCTGAATGAGTGCATATTTTTACCAAACCCATCTTTTTTTTTGTCATAAATTTTCTTTTAAATTCAAAATTACATTTTTCAATTAATAAGTTTTTGTCTCTCCTTCCCTCCTTTCCATGGAAAGAAAACAAAAACAAAATACTTATAATAAATTTGCTTAATCTAATAAAACAAATTTTTATATTGGCCATGATAAAAAATATATATAATTATGCATCCTGAATCCATCACTATACTTTGAGGAGGTTAATAGAATACATCATTTGCATTGTTGGTGGAGCTGTGAACGGATACAGCCATTCTGGAGAACAATTTGGAGCTATGCTCAAAAAGTTATCAAACTGTGCATACCCTTTGACCCAGCAGCATTTCTATTGGGCTTATATCCCAAAGAAATCATAAAGGAAGGAAAAGGCCCCACATGTGCAAGAATGTTTGTGGCAGCCCTTTTTGTAGTGGCTAGAAACTGGAAATTGAATAGATGCCCTTCAATTGGAGAATGGCTGAATAAATTATGGTATATGAATGTTATGGAATATTATTGTTCTGTAAGAAATGACCAGCAAGATGATTTCAGAGAGGCCTGGAGAGACTTACATGAACTGATGCTGAGTGAAATGAGCAGAACCAGGAGATCATTATACACGGCAACAACAGTACTATATGACGATCAATTCTGATGGACATGGCTCTCTTCAACAATGAAATATTTCAAACCACCTCCAATTGTTCACTGAAGAAAGCCATATACACCCAGAGAGAGGGATGCGAAATGTGGACCACAACATAACATTCTCGTACTCCTTGATTGATGTTTGCTTACATTGTGTTTCCTTTATCTGATATATCGTTTGTGTAGATAAGATTTTTCTTGCACACCAATGATAAGTTTGGAAATATGTATACATATATTCGATTTGCCAATATTTTAACATAATTAACATGTAGTGGATATCCTGCCATCTAGGGGAGGGGTGGGGAGTTGGGGGGAAAAATTTGTAACGGAAAGCTATGTAAGGGTTATTGTTGAAGAATTACCCACACATATGTTATGCAAATAAAATAAAAATTTAAAAAAAAATAGAATACATCATTATTAGTTTCCTGGAATTTTGGTTGGTGATTACATTGATCAGAATTGTCTTTAAAAGTTGTTTGTTTTTAATAGTGTTGTTATTACATTAATTGTTCTCATTTCAGCATCAATTTAACAAGTTCTTCCCAAGTTTCTCTGAAAATTTTCTTTCATCGTTTCTTAGAGCACTTATAATGCTATCCATTATATTTATTTACCAGAATTTATTTAACCATTGTTTATTTGATGGGCTTCCTTAGTTTCCAGTTCTACTCTTTTTATGAGTTGCTATAAATATTTTTGTAATATAGATTCTTTCCCTCATTCTTTGATCTTTTTGGAGGTATAAGCCCAGCAATTGTATCTCTGTGTAAAACATTGAATTGCTTTACAATTTAGTAACTTTGTAGGCATAATTCTATATTGCTTTCCTGAATTTATTCAAAACCCTATAATAGTTTTTCTGTTTTTAAGAAGTCCTTCCATCATTTGTAATTTTCTTTTTTTGAGGGGGTCAATTTTTCAATATTATGAGTATGAGGTAGAGCCCCACAATTGCTTTAATTTGCATTTCTCTAGTTATGATTTGACAGTTTTAAAAATATTGGTAACTTTGATTTCTTCCTTTGAAAGTTTGTTTTCATCATTTAGGAATTAGAGAATAATTTTATTAACCTATTTTTGCTAAACTAAGAATATAATTTTGTGGTTTTATGAGTAATTTTGATATGTTCCTGATAGTGAATCATGTTAAAGATGAACAAAAAGAGGGACTTAAAAAAGATACAAATACTATCTAAGACAGATCATTGCTCAAGATTTTTTGTGTTGGTCCTTCCTTTTTTTACTTTTTCACTCCTTATTTTGGTGATTTTTTTTTTTTTTGGTGATGGGTTCCTCCATATTTTATACCATATTTGTATTCATGCCATCTCTTTGTTATTTAAAATTGGTCTGTTCCCCAGATTTGCTTTAATAGCTTGCACATGTTTTTAAAAACTACTGCTCAGAAATATCAGATACCTGTGTGGGGTACCAAATTGACTACTTGGAGACTTCTCAAAGTGAAGGTAAAAGGTTTATTAGAATCTTGAGAGAAGTGGACAGTCCCCACTCCTGGACAGTCAAGAATGAGGAGTGCCCTCTAGGAGCTGAGAAACACAAGTTAAATAGATAAGCACTGCCCAATCCCTCCCCCAAAATCCCCTTATGCAAAGCTTTTGTCTTGATTGGCTTTTGCAGTTACTTTGCCCTATATTGTAGGTGGAGTGATTATGGGTTGACTAAAAATGAGGTAATATAAGTAAAAGTTTCATTATTTTAAAGCTAGATAATTTCTAGAAAATTGAAATTTAGGCCTTGAGACCTGAGACCCAAGGCTTCACATACTTTAACAGATAGTCTCTGAGAAACCACAATATCCATTCTACACATACCCAATGTGGTTGTAAATTAAATATGTGGTAGTACCAAATCACTTTAAAAGCTTATTTAGAAGAACTTTTTGGAATATCAGGGATATATTTGGCGTTGGCTTACTACAAAGGTAGGACATATCATAAATGAATACCTGCTGAGAAAATACACTATTGAAATATTTGAATCCTTCAAGAAGCTGTGACCTTTGACATCTAGTAAACCCCTTTACCCTTTTATCACAAACCCAACATATTTTGACCAGACTCTTTTTTTTTTTTTTAAGTGCGACAAACACCTATTCAAAGTGATGAAAGTTTATGAGAATAATGCAGATTACATATAAGTAGGCAATTAGTTATTCCTAGGAAAAAAAACATGAATTTAGAAGATGGAATTTTAATCTTGGCTCCACTACTTAACAACTCTGTGACCACTGGAAGGTTATTTTACCTTCTCAGACCCCAATTTCTTAATCTGTTAAATGGAAATATTAGTATATTGCCTACTTAATTTATAAGCTCGTTATGAAGAAAGCACTTATGCACTTATTAAATTGAAATGTGGGATTGATGATGATACAGAATCCAACTTAGAAGATGTCTTGTTGAAATACCATATTCTAGTTGGATCTGTCTCAGTTCAGATATTAATGGGCCAGAGATGACTTTCTAGGATTTATAAAGAATTCTATATTGTATAGTTTTTCTGCTTTCTCTGGTTTTTCATTTCTGTTTTTAATTCAGTGTGATCATAATGTCATATTTACTCTCTAGTTTCTACTGCTTAACCAACATATATTTAAGCATAAATACCCTGGATATCTGAGAAATAGGTTTCTTCTGGTTTAAGCTTGGATTGAACTAAAAGCCTTCCCCCCTTCTCCCTTTCCCCCCTCTATCCCCTTACTCTTCCTTGTTCACCACCACTTGGACTTTTTATTCTGATCTTTTCTGGACCTAGATTTTTCCAAGAAGAAAAGGACATCTCTTTCTTTGCCATAATTCATTACTAATTGATCCTTAATAATTAAATTACTGTTATTCAGTGCTTTTGTACAAACAACAAGTTTATACTATGGAGATCACTCAATCTCACACTTGTATTTAGAATGAAGAGTGATTATTATAGAGGGGTGTGTGTGTGTGTGTGTGTGTGTGTGTGTGTGTGTGTGTGTGTGTGTGTGTAATTTTTCCTTTATAACTTTTCTGACCTCTGATACCCTTATTACTTCCTGTCTGGATTATTTCAGTAGCCTGCTGGTTGATCTTCCTGCCACAAATATTTTTCTACTATGCTCCATCCTCTTCTCAGTTGTCAAAGTAATACTCCTAAATCATATTGCCACCCTACTCAATAAAATAAACTAGTAAAATCTAGTAAACTCTAATAAAATTTCCACTACACAGTCTGTGATTCAGGGACAATGTTGTTCTTTCGGTTCCTTGAACAAGACATCTCATCTCCAAAATGAGAGTATTTTCACTGACTTCCTTTTGTTTGGAAGAACACTCTCCCTCTTCATCTCTGCCTCTCAACTTTTCTTGCTTCCCAGCTAAACTTCTATATTCCATACCTTCCCAACCTGATCCTCTTTCCTTTCTAATCTTCTTACACCTTAGTAAAGAGTTTGTGAAGATAATTTATCAAATTATATATAATATATAAAATACACATAATAAAAATATAATATATAGTATACATGAGACATGCTATAAATTTATATAAGAAATTGAAAATAATCAGTGTATGCACCTTTCAATTTAATCTGCATTGTTAACACTTAACAATGTCTGGACAATCAACAGAAAAATAAATCAAGATCTGGTTTTTAATGAATGCTAATTTTTGAAGTTTGAAGCAAACTCTGAAAATTTAACCATCTCCCTTGAGATTCCAGCATATCCATATTGTGAGTGATAGCAAGATCAAGATGTTGATCCTTTTTATATATAGCTAAGGTGGGGTGGAGGAAGAAGTTATGTGAAATGAGTAAATTGAAGATCTGTGAGATTAGGGTATATTTTTTAACATTCATTAAAAAATTTTTGACTTACATATTCTCTCCTTTAATTTGCATTTTTTTTATTAAAAGCTTTTTATTTATAGAACATATGAGTGATTTTTCTACATTGACCTTTGCAAAATTTTTTTTTTTGTTCCAGGCTTTTCCCTTCCTTCTCCCCACCCTCCACCCCTAGATGACAGGCAATCTAATACATGCTAAATATGTTAAATTATATGACAAATCCAATATATGTATACATATCTATACAGTTATCTTACTGCACAGAAACATCAGATCTAGAAAGAGAGAAAAAAAAAAACAACCTAAGAAGGAAAACAAAATGCAAGCAAATATTCAGAGAAAGCATTAAAATGCTATGTTGTGATCCACATTCAGTTCCCATAGGCCTCTCTCTGGATGTATATGACTATCTTCATCGCTGAACAATAGGAACTGGTTTGAATCACATCATTGTTGAAGAGAACCATGTCCATCAGAATTGATCATCATGTAGTCTTGTTGCTGTGTATAATGTTCTCCTGGTTCTGCTGATTTCACTCAGCATCAGTTCATGCAATTCTCTCCAATCTTCTCTGAAATCCTCCTGTTGGTCATTTCTTACAGAACAATAATATTCCATAACATTCATATACCATAATTTATTCAGCCATTCCCCAATTGATGGGCATCTTTTCAATTTCCAGTTTCTTGCCACTACAAAAAAAGGGCTGCCACAAACATTTTTGCACATGTGGGTCCCTTTCCCTCCTTTAAGATCTCTTTGGGATATAGGCCCAGTAGAAACACTGCTGGGTAAAATGGTATGCACAGTTTGATAACTTTTTGAGCATAGTTCCAGATTGCTCTCCAGAATGGTTGGATCTGTTCACAGTTCCATCAACAATGTATCAGTGTCCCAGTTTTCCCACATCCCTTCCAACATTCGTCATTACCTTTTTCTGTCATTTTAGCCAATCTGACAGGTGTGTAGTGGTATCTCAGAGTTGTCTTAATTTGCATTTCTCTGATCAATAGTGATTTGGAGCACCTTTTCATGTGACTAGAAATAGTTTCAATTTCTTCATCTGAAAATTGTCTGTTCATATCTTTTGACCATTTATCAATTGGAGAATGGCTTGAATTCTTACATATTTGAGTCAATTCTCTATATATTTTAGAAATGAGGCCTTTATCAGAATCTTTGAATGTAAAAATGTTTCCCCAGTTTATTGCTTCCCTTCTAATCTTGTCTGCATTTATTTTGTTTGTACAAAACCTTTTTAACTTGATATAGTCAAAATTATCTATTTTGTGATTAATGATGATATCTAGTTCTTTGGTCACAAATGTCTTCCCCCTCCACAGGTCTGAGAGATAAATCATCCTACATTGTTCTAATTTGTTTATAATATCATTCTTTATGTCTAGCTCATGAATCCATTTTGACCTTATCTTGGTATATGGCATTAGGTATGGGTCAATGCCTAGTTTCTTCCATACTAGTTTCCAATTTTCCCAGCAGTTTTTGTCAAATAGTGAGTTTTTATCCCAAAAACTGGGGTCTTCGGATTTATCAAACACTGGATTACTATTGTCATTGAGCATTTTGTCCTGTGAACCTAACCTATTCCACTGATCCATTACTCTGTTTCTTATCCAGTACCAAATGGTTTTGATGACCACTGCTTTATAATATAGTTTTAGATCTGGTACAGCCAGGCCACCCTCATTTGCTTTTTTTTTTTTCATTAATTCCCTTGAAATTCTTGACCTTTTGTTTTTCCAGATGAATTTTGTTGTTATTTTTTCTAGGTTAGTAAAATAAGTTCTTGAGGGTTTGATTGGTATAGCATTAAATAAATAGATTAGTTTAGATAGTATTGCCATCTTTATTATATTTGCTCAACCTATCCAAGAGCACTTGATATTTTTCCAATTGTTTAGATCTGACTTTATTTGTGTGGAAAGTGTTTTGTAGTTTTGCTCATATAGATCCTGACTTTCCCTTGCCAGATATATTCCCAAATATTTTATACTATTGAAAGTTATTTTAAATGGAATTTCTTTTTGTATCTCTTGCTGCTGCATTTTGTCGGTGATGTATAAAAATGCTGATGATTTATGTGGATTTATTCTGTATCCTGCAACTTTGCTAAAGTTGTGGATTAATTCTAATAGTTTTTTAGTGGATTCCCTAGGGTTCTCTAAGTAGACCATCATATCATCTTCAAAGAGTGATAGATAATTTGGTTTCCTCATGACCTACTCTAATTCCTTTAATCTCTTTTTCTTGTCTTATTGCCAAGGCTAGCATTTCTAATACAATATTGAATAGTAATGGTGATAGTGGACAACCTTGTTTCACCCCTGATCTTACTGGGAATAGTTCCAGTTTATCACTGTTAAATATGATGCTAGCTGATGGTTTTAAATAGATGCTACCGGCTATTTTAAGGAAAAGTCCATTAATTCCTACTTTCTCTAGTGTTTTTAATAGGAATGGATGTTGGATTTTATCAAATGCTTTTTCTGCATCTATTGAGATAATCATGTTTTTTGTTAATTTGGTTATTGATATAGTCAGTTATGCTAATAGTTTTCCTAATATTGAACCATCCTTGCATTCCTGGTATAAATGCTACTTGGTCATGGTGTATTATTCTGGGAATGATTTTCTGTAATCTCTTTGCTAATATTTTATTTAAGATTTTCACATCAATATTCATTAGGGAGATTGGTGTATAATTTTCTTTTTCTGTTTTTGTTTTACCTGGTTTAGGTATCAGTATCATGCCTATGTCATAAAAGGGATTTGGTAGGAGTCCTTTATTCCCTATTTTTTCAAATAGTTTATATAATATTGGAATTAATTGTTCTTTAAATGTTTGGTAGAATTCACATGTAAATCCATCTGGTCCTGGGGATTTTTTCTTAGGGAGCTGATTAATGACTTGTTCTATTTTTTTCTAAAACGGGACTATTTAAATAATTTATTTCCTCTTCTGTTAATCTGGGCAATCTATATTTTCGTAGATATTCCTCCATTTCACTTAGGTTATCAAATTTATTGGCATAAAATTGGGCAAATTAACTCCTGATTATTGCTCTAATTTCCTCTTCATTGATGGAAAGTTCTTCCTTTTCAGTTTTGAGACTAACAATTTGATTTTCCTCTTTCCTTTTTCTAATCAAATTAACTAGAGGTTTATTATTGTTTTTTTTTCATAAAACCAACTTTTAGTTTTATTTATTAATTCAATAGATTTTTTACTTTCAATTTTTTAATCTCTCCTTTTATTTTTAGGATTTCAAGTTTGGTATTTGATTGGGGGGTTTTAATTTGTTCTTTCTCTAGCTTTTTTAGTTGCAAGCCCAATTCATTGATTTTCTCTTTCTCTATTTTATGCAAATAAGCATCTAGAGATATACATTTTCCTTTTATTACTGCATTGGCTGTATCCCACAAATTTTGGTATGTTGTCTCATTATTGTCATTTTCTTGTATGAAATTAGTAATTGTGTTTGTAATTTGCTGTTTCACCCATTCATTCTTTGGGATGAGATTATTTAGTTTCCAATTGCTTTTTGGTCTTATTTTCTCCTGGCTTTATATTGCATATGATTTTTATTCCATCATGATCTGGAAAAAAGTGCATTTACTATTTCTGCCTTCCTGCATTTGATTTTGAGGTTTTTGTGTCCTCACACATGATCAATTTTTGTATAAATTCCATGAACTGCTGAGAAAAAAGTAAACTCCTTTCTGTCTCCATTTAATTTCCTCCAACGATCCATCATACCTAACTTTTCTAACATTTTGTTTACCTCCTTAACTTCTTATTTATTTTGTGGTTTGATTTATCTGGTTCTGAGAGATGGAGGTTGAGATCCCCCACTATTATAGTTTTGCTGTCTATTTCTTCTTGCATCTCTCTGAACTTTTCCTCTAGGAATTTCCATGCTATACCACTTGGTGCATATATGCTTAGTATTGATATTGCTTCATTTTCTATGGCACCTTTAGTAAGATATAGTTTCCTTCCTTGTCTCTTTTAATTAGATCTATCTTTGCTTTTACTTGGTCTGAGATCAGGATTGCTACCCCTGCTTTTTTTTGTTCACCTGAAGCATGATAGATTCTGCTCCAGCCTTTTACCTTCACCCTGTATGTGTCTCTATGCTTTAGATGTGTTTCTTGTAAACAACATACTGTTGGATTCCACTTTATGGGAGAGTTCCTTTCGTTCATATTCACAGTTAAAATAACTATTAATTTGCATTTCTATAAAAATAGTTATTTAGATCATTTTTATAAAACTACAGAAAGCTTTGATTTCTTTTTCTGAAAACTGCCTGTTTATATTCTTTGACCGTTTATCGTCTGGGGAATGGCTCTTATAAAATTTGACTCAATTCCTATATATTTGAGAAATGAGATCTTTGTCAGGAAGAAAAGAAAACTTGCTGTAAAGTTTTTTTTCCTTCTTATTTTGTGTGCATTGGGGTTAGAGTGTGTAAGGAAGTATCAATATATATTCATATTCCTTAATAGGAGGGAGAAATTGGGGAGGAGAAAAGCATTGTGAACCAGGCACAAGACTTTTTCTACTTTTAGTTATTTTGATAATACCAGAGTAGAGCTCAGGCTGTCCTTTTGTCACTTCTCATTTTTTTTTTTTAAATTAGCCCACTTTTTTTTTCTGGTCATATGAATTCTGGCAAATTATAAGTGGTAGCTTATTCTTGTTCATTCGTTTCACTTATTTTCCAAGTCTTTGTGTCCCCATTTGAGGTACTATTGACAGAGATACTGTCATGGTTTCTCATTTCCTTCAGCTCATTCTGGAGATGAGGGAAGTGAAGCAAATAGGATTAAGTGACTTGCCCAGGGTCACATAGCTATTAAGTGTTTGATGCAGAATTTGAATTCAGATCTTTCTGACTCCAGATCCCCCAAAACTATACCCTATGCCACCCATCTGTCCAGTAGCATTTTATGGCTACTAGTGTAGGTATATGTACTGCTTATTCTTATTTTAATTCTATTGTCCTTGGAGTTGTCTATCATTTTGATTGAATGGGGTAAGGAAATTGCAATATTCTTAGTCTTAAATTTTCATCAGCATTTAGTAAATCTTAATTGTGCCTAAGAGCTTTTCTTTTCTTTCTTTCAGTAGATCATTTTTAAACTTTATTTCAACTTATAAATAAAAGGAAGAATCAAAATAATTTAGGGAAATTTACAAGGTAGTTTTTTTATTCTATAGAAGTTTTTGAATATAGATCTTTGTCTTGCAGACTTTTGATGCCATCTAGTTTATTTCATGCTTCAATTTTTGTTGCTTTTATCCATTCAAATGGCTTGGAAATTTTTACCGTATACTATTGTCTCTGTGAATACACACACAGTCAGCAGCACTAGCTCAGTCAGGATGTCTTATGCTTGTCTTAGCAATTCTTCAGAAGATATTTCCAAGTTCTACTCTAAATGCTGATGCTAATAATCTGTTAATTGTTATTGTGACTTTCTAATGAAGTACGAAATGCTTTGATAACTGTCAATAAAGTATACAGTAACTTTTGTGAGAGGGAAGAATTAAAAAAAGAAACAGAAGCACTTTCATTTCAGGGTGGCCTTCATTTTGCCTAGTAAACAACTACATTTGTGGCTTCATGGGAAATAGATTCAAAAGGGAAAAAAAAAGAATTGGTTTAGCTTTCACTTAAAAAAAAACCCAACCCAAAAAACCTGTTAGTGGAGAAGCACAACCACCATCATCTGTGATAAATACTTATTAATACTCTATTGAAGTACTTTAAATACAACTTTAAGGTCCATGAAATGCTTTTTTTAGATTGTGTTGTTTTCTTACAAGAAAATTTTCAGAATTTCTCTCTAAGAAATGTTTTAAGTAACTCAGTAGCACTGATAGTCACTTTCCTTCTCAGGGCCTCAGAATTTGTACTAAATGATCTTGAAGAAATGCCTTTTTAGCAAAAATTCTGTTTCACTAATTTCAATAATAATAATTTTGTTAGCTTTCTGAGAATTTAGAAGGGCCTGGAAAGAAGGGAGGAGTGAAGAATCTTTTCTGGAGGTCCCAGCTCTCCAAAGAAGTATTTAGGAACAGAAAATAAAAAAGACCCCAATTTTCTGGACTCCCAGTCATGTTATTTTTTTCATAGCTATTCTATTATATTGAAGTTAAATTTGTCATAAAGAAAAGGCATTTCTGTGTGCATCTTATATGTGTTCATTTTATAGGACTTGGAGCATAATTTTATTATTTAAAATAATTATATCAATGTATAGATGTTATTTCTTTACTTTGATGGTTTTATTGAAGTCAGTATGACCAATAATTAGTGGAATCTCTAATCTCAGTGGTGTGAGTACCCCTCTTAGTACAAACCATAACCTCTTGTTCCATCTTGTACAATTGTAGATCTTAGATGTGATTTGTTGATACTGACTTCTTGGTGAAAAATGTAAACAACCCCTATCCCCAGTTACAATACTGTTCTTATGGAGGAAATTTGTTCTATTTTACTATATTTCTAGGAGTACATTTCCACAATAAATGATGACTTTGTGAATCTGGAACAGAATTGTTTGATTGAATTTTAAGTGATACATATAATAATTACATATGAAACATTAAGGTTAATTTCATTTTTGAAGCCCTAAATTTTTCTTCTTTTGCAGAGATATTATATTATAGAATGTCACTAAAAAAACAGTATAATACTAAACCAGAGATAATACATCTTTTGATGAATAAAAAGCATTTTGAAGGAGTCAGAATCTTAGTTCAGTTTTCACTTCTTTCACTATCTGTATGAAATTCAATCCATTACTTTAGGAATGCTATTAATTTTCTTGTTTCTTGTTATAAATCTTCCTTAGTCAAAGTTTAAAATTGTTTTTTAAATTAAATTTTTTTTAATAAACAAAAATCTGCCTTCTCTCCTTCCCTACTACTCCTGCTTGAGAAAGAAAAACAACATACTTGTTTTAAACATGTATAGTTAATTAAAAACATTCCCATTTTGGGCGTGTCTAAATCTGTACGCTATCATTTCTATTATTATTAGTCTATCATTTTTCGTGTCAGGATATATATATATATATATATATATATATATATAATGTTTCATCAGTGCTCCTATGTCTTTCAAAGTTGTTTGTCATTCCTAGTGTTTTCAACAATGAGGTGATTTAGACCAATTCTAATAGACTCATGATGGAGAGAGCCATCTGCATCTAGAAAGAGAACTGTGGGGACTGACTATGGATCACAAGATAGTATTTTCACCTTTTTAGTTGTTTGCTCTTTTTTTTTTCTTTCTCATTTCCCTCCCTTTTTGATCTGATTTTTCTTGTGCAGCATGATAAATATGGAAATGTGTATAGAAAAATTGCACATGTTTAATATACATTGTATTATTTGCTGTCTAGGGGAGGGGGAGGAGGAGGGAAGAAGAGAAAATTGGAACACAAAGTTTTGCAAGGGTGAATGTTGAAAACTATCTTTGCGTGTATTTTGAAAACAAAAAGCTATTTAAAAAGTTGTTTGTTCTTATAATATTGTTTTCACTATATAAAGTTATATGGTTCTGTTTATTTCACTCTGCATCAGTGTAAGTCTTCCTGGGATATTCAGAGATCATCCTCTTAATAATTTCTTAGAGCACAACAGAACCTCATATATCATAAGTTATTCAGCTTTTTCCATTATTCAATGGGCACCCTCAGTTTCCAATTCCTTGATACTCCAAAAAGAGTTGCTATAAATATTTTTCTTCATGTTTTGATAGATTTTGTTTTGCTTAGGACTACTACTTTGTTCTTAATAACTTTTTTTTTAAAGGCAAATGGAGTGAAGTGACTTGCCATGGGATCACACGGCTAGGAAGTATTAAGTGTTTGAGGCTGTATTTGAACTCAAGGTCCTCCTGATAGGACTGGTGCTCTATCTACTGTACCATCCAGCTACCCCCTTATTAGCCTCTTAAACTTTCCTTTCATTCTCTCTTTTCCTTCTTTTTTTCCCTTTAAATCAAATGTATTACTCTACCCAACCCTGAGAATGTGTATGTATATATTTTTTTTCTCATCTGATTAGTTCAGCTGGGAGTGAATTTTAGATAAAAACTGCTGCCCTTTTTGTTTGTATAGAATTCTATTTATGTACTCTGAATATATGAAATTTTCTCCATCTTTTCTCTTTCATTCCATCTCTAGTGTATTTCTCCACTGCTCTTTATACTATTCTTTTAAGATCATCTAAATACAATAGAATCATTTCCAAGCCCTCTGTCTAATTAGATCCCAGTTTTGGCCCTTGATGATGGATGATGGGGTTTTTAGTGGACATGTATCATTTCCCCGCATTTGACTCTGAACAATGTGTCCTTATTTAGTTGCTTATGAATCTTTGCTCATGTTTACCTTTTTGTATTTCTCTTGACTCTAGAGTTTGTACTTTAAAATTTCTAGCTAGCTCTGTTTTTTTCTTCAGGAAATGTTTTATGGAGTGATTAGCTTTTATTTGGTCCTTTTTTTTTTTTTTCTGGGGCATTTGTTGTTTGTGTGAGATTTTGTACCTCTTTTGCCAAACTGTTGATTTTCTTTTTGATATTTTCTTTCATAGCTTTGATATCTTTCCCATTTTTCCTTCAGTGCTCTCATTTCATTTATAAAAGCATTTGAAAACTTAAAAAAGCAAACTCTTGCTTTATCTTTTTTTTTTTTTTTTTTTTTTTTAGGAATTTTAGTTAAACTTGTGCCCAAACTGTTTTCCTTTGAGACTTTGCTTGTGTAAATATTTTCAAATCATATTCATGTTGGTTTTTTTCTTCAATATCCTTGTCACAATAGCTTTTAATGGTAGGATTATTTTTTGTTTATTTACTCATTTTTTCAGCTTACTTTCTAAATTAAGCTTTGATACTACAGCCAGGCTTTGAATACTTATGTTGGAAATAATCTGGACTGGTCTTGCTGTTTCTTATTTAGATTATTGAGTATTGTTTTATTCCAAGATATCAGAGCCCCTGATATCTGTCAGTGCTCCCAAACTTTTCTGATCCAGGACAAAGTCTTAATTTCTGTCCTTCTGATCTTAGTTTTACAAGTTTCTGATCTGGGTTTGGATTTGAAGGACCTATCTGTGGACTTATAATTTGTTGTAGTTCTAGTAATCTGGTGCTGCACTTTTCTATTATCAGCCATCTGAAAAATTCTGCTAGATCAGCATAACTTAATCTCTGGTACCCCTTTAGTTTAGAATTCTGGCTCTGGTTGTTCCACTTCAGACTTCATTCTGGATTGGTTTCTCGAGCTGAGATCTTGCTTTGCTCCCAGGGTCCCAGTCATTTAACTGTTGCTTGTTTCTGAACTTGTTCCATGTTCAATAAACTACCTAAGATCTTACAGCTGTTTTATGGGAATACCATACTTAGACTCATGATACTCCTCAGTGCTGGATCTGTAACCCAGAGCTGTGATATTGAATATCAAAGCTACTAGTTAGCATCTGTTACTGTACCTTGAACTGGGCTGAACCATTTTATGCTAGATTTAGAACCTCTTACTCTAATGCAAAGCTTCTCTCTCTGCTACAATCTACTATGTGGCTATTTCTGGTTAGGCCTTATTCTCAGATCTCTTTTTCTATGTTCCTATGATAACTCTCCTCCTTCCTTCCCCCCTTCCCCCCCCCAGAAAAAAAAAGGAAAGAAAAAAACCTGTTGATCAAGAGTGGATGAATTTTTAAAAAAAATATGTTTTTGAAGCTGTTGGGGCTGGGGGGGGCAGAGGGTGGGTTGTATGTCTCTGCTACTCTGCTACTTTGACTCTTGCTCTTCAAACTGTGTTTAGAAGTATAATGTAAGATCCAAATGTCTCAAATCCTTTCAAAATACGTGGCCTTTTAAAAATTGGTTTGGGCTAAAGAACATCAGTTTTATGGAAAGAGTACTGAAATTTAGAATCAGGAAATCCTCATTTAAATCTAGATTATTCTCTACTACCTACTATTACCTATTAGTATTCTATATTATATGTCTCTCTATATATATGTACTATTATTATACTATATATTGTTACCTGTTACCTAATATTACCTATTATTATACTCTATTACAGTAATACTATAGGCAAATCATTTCACTTCTCTGAAAGTTAGATTCCTCATCTTTAAAACTGGGATAATGTCCTCTTAGTTCTCAGTTAAGTGCTTCATAGACCTTGAAGAGCTATATAAATATATATATATGTATATGTTTTGATTTTAAAATTTGTATTATTATTGAATTAACCAACAAACATTTATTAAGTACCTATTATATGCAGGCACTGTGCTATATGGTGGGGATGTAGGTGAGGGAATAAGGAGTTCAGTTACCTAAGTTTTTGAACCCAACTCCAGCATTAATTCAGCTAGTCTTTTAGCCTCTCTGCATTACCTCTTTAAAAGATTAATTATAAAAAATGTGCTGGATGGGATGTATGCAAATGATAAGGCTGTATAAATGTCAATTCAGTGGTAGGAATAGTGCCCCTAGCACTGAGTTTTATGCATTAACGTTTTTTAACTAATCAACACTGAGTCAATCTTTACATATGTGTAATTAATGGATTTAATTTGTGATTGACTCAAATACCAAGTCTGCTCTTGTCATTGTTATAGACACATTAAACAAATGGAAAACTAAGAGGCCTAGTGTTGGGCCTGGAATTAGAAAGACTCAGCTTCCTGGGTTCAAATTCAGCCTCAGAAACTCCTGTTTGGTCCTGGACAAATCACTGAACCCTATTTACTTTGGTTTCCTCATCTGTAAAATGAGCGGAGGAGAAAATAGCAAACTGCTCCAATATATTTGCCAAGAAAACCCCAAATCTGTCACAAAAAGTTAGACACAACTGAAAAATGACTCAACAACATTAGACAAATCCCTTCTATCTAATTTTTCCTTGAAAGAAGAGGGACTTTCTTAAAAAAACCCAAACCCTTAGATATGTTGTAATGATTAAGTTGGTAAATCCCTTATTGGAAAAATTCCATATAAATGAACTCTTTAGGCGTAGTGAGTGAAAAATTCCCCTCCCCCTACTGTAGTTGATGGTCTTTTCCATAGAAACAAAAGCATTTATTATGTTTGTATTATCCTTGTATCCTTTCTCTCCCCCTCATATCTAATCAGTCACCTTTACATTGTCCTACCTCTATTTATATATACTTAGGATCATAGCATCATGGACCTAGAAGTTGTTAAAGATGAAGAAATAGGGCTGCTTTGTTAAATCTGTCAAATTTACCTGCTTGTCTTCATTCATACTCCCACTGTGCTAATTTAACCCCTCACCATCCTTTGCTTGGGCTATTTCCAAAGCTTTTTTATTGGTTTCCTTGTTTTCATATTCTTCTTCCAACCTATCCTCCTCATAATTATAAAAATAATCATTTGAAAAAGTTTGTTGATGTCTATACTTTGTTCTATAGTAAGTTCATTTCACAATATAACTCTTCTTTTATAATACTGCCTTTTATAACAAAGGAAAAACAAAACATTTAAGCAATACCAGTACATCAGTGGATACAGTGATAATATCTCTGCCTTTCCTTTCTTACTTACAATAGGGAGTTGTGTTTGATTTACTATCCTCTGGGACCTGTACTAGTCATTGAATTTTATCTGAGTTCAGCTGTTTTTTAGACTTTTTTTCTTCACATTTTTATCATCATCATATAAATTGTTGTCCTGGTTCTGCTTTCTTCCCTTTCTGTAAGTTTACTCATTTTTCTCTGAATTCCTCATATTCATTGTGTATTGTGGTGTAATAATGTTCTATTCCATTCATATACCATAATTCATTCATTTAACCATTTTCAAATTAATAGACACCTAGTTCATTTCCAGTTTTTTAAAAAAAAACCTGACGTCAAAGTATGATTATGAGTATTATGATATATGCGCTTCCTTTAAAATAAAGCAAAACAAAAAATATTTTGACCTCCTTGGCATACATATCTAGTAGTGGGATCACAAAATATAAACAGTTTAGCAACTTTTCTAATAAGGTTCCAAATTGTTTTCCAGAATGTTTAGAATAAGTTTTAGCAATAATAAATTTGTGTGTCCCTGTTTTAACATTTCTATTTATTCATATTTTAATATATTCATATTTCTGTGTTTTACTAACTTTGTTAACTTGATAAGTAAGAGGTAAAATTTCATTGTCATTTCAGTTTGCATACATTTGTTATCATTAACTATTTGGAACATCTTTGATGTTCTTCTATGATTCTTTATGGTTTATACTTTTTGTTCTGAAAACTATTCAAATCCTTTGATCATTTATTTAATAGATTTATGTGTTTGTGTTGGCCATATATATTTTGTATGTCACACTTTAATAAATTGTTTGCAAAGCAAAAATAATTATAAGGAACAGAGGAGACCATGTATTTAACTTCTCTGGTCAGAAACCTTCAGTGGCTCCTTTTTGCTTATAGGGGAAAACAATAAATTCTTAGCTTAGTACTGAAAACCCGCCACAAGTGGGCTCTATCCTATTTTTACAGACATTTTTTTTGTTACTAGTCAATTTTTCTATGTTACAGTCAGACATGTCTGTTTGGCATTCCATCTTTCATCTTTGCATGTTAGTGTGGGATGAATCCTGTACTTGGAAAATGCCTCCTCTTCACCTCCATTTCTTTCTTTCTTTTTTTTTTTTTTTTTAAAGCTTTTTATTTACAAAACATATGAGTGATTTTTCTACATTGACCTTTGCAAAAAAATGTTTTTTTTCCAAGCTTTTCCCCTCCTCCCCACCCCCACCCCTAGATGACAGGTAATCTAATACATACTAAATATGATAAATTATATGACAAATCCAATATATGTATACATATCTATACAGTTATCTTACTGCACAAGAAACATCAGATCTAGTAAGAGAAGAAAAAAAACAACCTAAGAAGGAAAGCAAAATGCATGGAAATATTCACAGAAAGTGTTAAAATGCTGTGTTGTGGTCCACACTCAGTTCCCTCAGGCCTCTCTCTAGATGTATATGACTATCTTCATCGCTGAACTATAGGAACTGGTTTGAATCACATCATTGTTGAAGAGAACCATGTCCATCAGAATTGATCATCATATAGTCTTGTTGCTGTGTATAATGTTCTGGTTCTGCTGATTTCACTCAGCCATCAGTTCATGCAAGTCTCTCTAGGCCTCTCTAAAATCATCCTGCTGGTCGTTTCTTACAGAACAATAATATTCCATAACATTCACATACCATAATTTATTCAGCCATTTTCCAATTGATGGTCATCCTTTCAATTTCCAGTTTCTTGCCACTATAAAAAGGGCTGCCACAAACATTTTTGCACATGTGGGTTCCTTTCCCTCCTTTAAAATCTCTTTGGGATATAGGCCCAGTAGAAACACTGCTGGGTTAAATTCCACCTCCATTTCTTAAAATTCTTACCTGCCTTCAATGCTCAGTTTAGGTGTTATCTCTTTAAGAAAGCCATTTTTTATTGCCCTTAGTGTCTTTTCACTTTTCAAATTATTTTATCTATGTGTATATATATATATATATTTTTTTTTCCTCAATAGAATATAAGCTACTTGAACGTAAGGGTTATTATTCAATTCCAGTTGTTCAGTGAAGAAAGCCATATACATCCAGAGAGAGGGATGTGAAATATGGACCACAACATAACATTTTTATGTTCTCTATCGATGTTTGCTTGCACTGTGTTTCCTTTCTCTGATTTTTCTTTCTTGTAGATACGATTTTTCTTGCACAAAAATGATAAGTGTTTAAATATGTATACATATATTTGATTTGTCAAGTATTTTTGCATAATTAACATGTAGTGGATATCCTGCCATCTAGGGGAGGGGTGGGGAGTAGGGGGGAAAAATTTGTAACAGAAAGCTTTGTAAGGGTTAATGTTGAAGAATTACCCATACATATGTTATGCAAATAAAAAGCTTTAATAAAAAAAAGTAAGGGCTATTTTCTTTGCTGTAGTATATTGGTGAACTGAAAGGAATTAAGTATAATTGAAGATGAGTACCATTTTCTTTTTTATTATACATGCATACTTTTGTTTATAAAAAACAAAAATTTCAATTAACAAACATTTTTTTTTCTCTTCCACATATCCAACTGAAAAAAAAAGCAGGATGTAAAATGACCCATTTTTGGACATGATCAATATGAAAATTTGTTTTGCTTGTCTGTACATAGCCATTTTTAATATTTGCAAAAATGTGTCTGTTTTCAGCGCTTGAATTTTGGCTTATCTTTTACAAAACTTTTAAATAATTAAAAATTTTTTTTCTCTTCTAGTTAGTTTTTATTTTTTGTTTTTTTTGTTTTTGCTGAAGCATTTGGGGTTAAGTGACTTGCCCAGGGTCACATAGCTGGGAAGTGTTAAGTATCTGAGATCAAATTTGAACTCAGGTCCTCCGGACTTCAGGGCTGGTGCTCTGTCCACTGAGCCATGTAGCTAGCTGCCCCATCCTAACTAGTCTTTTAGAATTTGCTTTAGTACATATAGAATGTGTGTAGTTATATACCACAAAGATAAGAGGTCACGATCCCTTTATGCTTTAATAAACTATCTTTTTAAGTTGCTATGGCCGAAGAATTCATTACTTCATAAATAACCCACTGGTGATAAACCTGTTCTTTCTTAACTTCACGGTTCTTCAGACAGCACACACAGTCTGGCATTGGATCCATTCTTGAAACCTTACCAGCTCAGTGTAGGACCTGCCAGAGCTTATAATCTGCTGGAATAGCTGTTGCTAGCCCAGGGTGAATTCACTCTGTGACACTAGAAGGTATTGAAGCAGGACTGTAGTGAAGGAATCTTTTATCTTGTGTGTGATAAATTTGACAGGAAATTGTTTTTTTTTTAATTTCCTTTATATACTAACTACTCTAAAATTTAATCCATTTTTAAACTTTTAATTTTTGAATGAAAATTTTCCGTTTTTTTTTTTTTGCCTGTCTCCAACTCTAGACAAGCATTAAAATAACTATACCATTAGAAGATTGAAATTAGTTTATATTATCTTCCTGACTAGAAGAAAATCCTGTCAGGTATAGACATGAACCCAGTAAAATTAGGCAGAAACAAATGACTAAATAAAACTATTTTTGCCATGGTAACAGTTTTTGTAGTATTGTTTTGTTGCATCTCGGTTCTCATTGTTATTACTCCCTCCACCAAGACAGATTGTAACCTACTGCAACCCATTCATACTTTCTTAGAATAAATAACATTTATAACAATAATAGTTGACATTTATGTAATGTTTCAGTGTTTCCAAAGTATTTTGTACCATTTATACCTCATATCATTTCACACCATTTATACCTCATGACAGTCTTGTGAGTTATATATTATGATATTATTAAATTTTCATTGAGTTAAATTTCATTTTTAAATAAGTAGAAAGAGAATTTGAGTGGTTGTTGGAATTGTATTGAAACTCATGTCTCCATGTCTAGTATTCATCCCTTTGACAACATGTACTAGAATATTTTATACTTTAATCAAACAAATTTGTGATTTTATCTTTGTGAATGCTTCCTGTCACTGGTAATAATCATAATCCCTTTCCACTTTAATTGATGGCTTCATGAATTGCTATGACCAAGACAATTAATCATTTGGGAGCCAATGTTCTTGACATGTACCTCTTCAAACCATAGTCAAATTCTAGGCCATAACCCAAAAGCATTTCCAGCTTTCATAAGATCTAATAGAAGTTTTTTTTTGGCACATAGTTTTTGAAAATTTGGGGTCATCTCCATGCTACAATGAAGCATTGAAGGAAGTATTTCTGTGAAAGATAATGAAATATTAATTATAAACATTTATTAAGCACTGTGATAGTTTAGACAAAATATGTTCTCTGACCATATGGAATAGATATTTTGGTATAGGGATAACTTAGTTCATTAAAGTGCTGTATGAGTACTGGCCCTAAAGTGAGGAGTACTTGAGTTCAAATTTGGCCTCAAACAAGACACTTGACACATACTACCTGTGTGACCCTGGACAAGTCACTTAACTGTGATAGCTCCTTGCCTTTCCCACCTTTCCCCTATCCGCAAAGTGTTCTGAGGAAGAATGTCTTGCTGAAAAAGCCTATTTGGGGGAGGTTGCATTTTTAAACCAATATTGGATTCAGACTTTCCTATGAGATATTAGACATAAAATAGCAAAAGATTATATTAAAGTTTTTCTCATTCAGCATTTCCCTAAAATTTGAATTTCTTCCCAAAATATAAAATTTTTTCATACAATTCATATTTTTATTACCTTTCCCCATATCTGTTATCTTTTTGGTATCTTATGCAAGTTTTATTTCTCTTGATGTAGAAATTATTGTGTAAGTAATATTGATTTCTTAAAAAATGGCATTTAAAAATTAAATCTCCTTTTGTTTGATTTAATATTCAGATTCTTACTGAGAAGTAAAAACTCTGCCCCATGAGACACAGAACAAATCAAATCAAAGCCAAAATCCAAAGCAGTGACCACTAGGCATACTAACTTTTTCTCTTTGCATAGAGTAGACCAATTTATTTTAATTTTAAAAGATTTTCAATGGATTTTTATTGGTTCTAATAAGCTGGTTGGTATTGTTACTCCTTGGCTTCTCCTACTTTGGATTTTAACTAGGTATCTGTTGCCAGAATAAAAGAATTTCTAGTAATAAATACTTAAAAATCGATTTGTCATTAATGAAGATATAGTATCCCTTTCTCCTATCCTTTTACTTGTGCCTATAGCATATGGCAGTAAAAAAAAGTACAGTGGGACTTGTTGGCACCATGGTGCAGAGCAACGAAGAGTTCCATATTGTGACAACACATCAAAATAAATTGCTGTCAACAGACCAAAACACCAAGTGCTGTGATTCTATGTGACGTGTGAAGATTCAGACAGGCTGTCTTGACAAGTTGTGGTAGAGCACCTGCAATTGACAGAAGACAGTGATATAAATCTGATTTGCCTGATATGAAGCACCTAGATATAGTTAAGGCTGGTGACAATAAGGCTGCATAAAATTTCTGAGACATGGGTCTGATTTTTATTTCCTTTCTATTGTGGAGTTTTGTTTTGTTTTGGTTTGGTTTTTTTGGCCGCACAGATAGGTGCTTGGTTTCTATTTGTGCTTGTCAATTGTCCTTGATATGTAATTGTGAATAATAAACTGTATAGGAAAGTAACAAATTAAGGTTTAGTTTAATCCTTTTTTTTTTTTGAGGGATTGTAAAAGCAAATCATATTTCAGTTGCTTGAGGCAAAAGATAAGCAGTGAAACTTTATTTTATACTAATCATAAAAATGATCATAGTAGAGGCTGTGTTAATTTTCTAACTTGCAGCCAAAATGTTGAAAATAGTAGGTTAAAAGTCATGAGATACTATAAATCTTCACTGAAGCTGTATTCGGCTTTAATGCCTCCAGATGGGAGGAAATCATTGAATAGGTGGTTAATTTTTACCTTTCATTACCAATAAATTGTAATTCTTTACAGTACTAGCATATATCACAGCTCATTTAAGAATGTGTAAAACATATCATGGTTCTACAGTTTAATTATACAACTCCACACTGTCTTCTTTGCTTTAGCCCTTCATGCGATTGCAAACACTAAAAAGTAGTAGCTAGCAGGAAATACATGCAAATAAAAATCTCACTTTTCAATTTTTCTCTTTTCCATTTTAAGAAGTTTGAGATGCCAGCCTGTTTAAAATTGTAAAACTTTCCTTTAATGACTTTTGGTCTACATAATTTGTAAAACATATAAGTCTGGTTTAAAAGAAGATATAGTATGATGGAAATATTAATTTTTTTTCAAAACCTTATGACAACTTGGTTTATATCATTTGGGGTGAAAAATTACCCTCTCTTTACCTATCCCTAATATAGGCATTTATGCTTCTATTGACTGATTAGTAAAGTATTTTCTTTAAAGATTAAGTTAAAATTTTAACCAATTGTTGCACAGTTGTTTGCATGTGGTTAATGTAGAGATGTGATATGCTTTCAACAACAAATCAAACTTAAAAGAAATTTAGAAACTCTCAAAAGTTGAAAAGTTGGGAAAATATCATTGCCCACTATATAGTATTTAAAGCTAAAAAATAGATTTTAAAAAATTACCATTCATTCTTGACTGTATTGTTATTTTATTCCTTAAAGGCTGCTAATGAGAAATGGAGCCTCATTATGATTTTAAGGATGAGAGAGGAAGGCTTTTAATTAATGATATGTAAATGGTCTTGAATTGATTATGTTAGAATATCAAGAGAGATGGGTAGAAGCTGTGGTGTAATATATTTTAATTAAGAATTAATTAAAAATGATGGCAATTTCATAAAGCCTCACAGAAAATAGTGGAATTTACTTTCTGTCAGGAGTAAATTAGCCTGTGATTAAATAAAGGGCCTGTATTAATAGTGGAGTTATTTTTAAACTGTTATGAAGAATTGTGCAATTTTTCCTAAATAAGTAAAATTAGAATTTAATATTTAAAGGTAGCTTTCTATCATCATTTATAACACCTAACTTATTTTTGTTAACCTAATATAATGTTTCTTTGTTGTTTAGATGTTTGCATTATTATTTTTACAGATGGTAAAGGTGATATAGTTTTTTCCTTTAAAGAAATTGATTTGATATAGTCCATCCTATGCCTCAATTAGTGTTTAGAATAAGAATGCCCCATATAAGCAGTGTAGTCTTTTTCTTTATACTGCTTTATAAAAGAGGGGAAGATGTTGCCCTTGTAGTGATCAATGAAGAAAAATAACTATCATTTTAAAGTAGGTAATTTTGTTAGTCTTGACAATTTAAGAAAGCATGTAATTCAGTGTTGTTTTCTATAGCAAATCAGGAAAGAAATTTTCCTCATTGATTACATGAGGACTTTTTCGTATTATACTTCATAATCTTTTCTAGATTTAACAGGGTAATGTTTGGTTCAAGTATTAAATTTGTTAAAAAAATTTTTTTTATATTATATATATTATTTTTTTATTTTATTAATACTTTTTATTTGCAAAACATATGTATGGGTAATTCCTCAACATTAACCCTTACAAAGCTTTCTGTTACAAATTTTCCCCCCTATTCCCCACCCTTCCCCTAGATGGAAGGATATCCACTACATGTTAATTATGTTAGAATACTTAAGAAATCGAATATATGTATAATTATTGCCACACATCATTTTTTTTTTGTGCAGGAGAAATCGTATCTACAAGAAAGAATAATCTGATAAAGGAAGTACAATGCAAGCAAACCTCAATAGAGAACATGAAAATGTTATGTTGCGGTCCACATTTCACATCCCTCTCTCTGGGTGTATATGGCTCTCTTCACTGAACAATTGGAACTGGTTTGAAGCATTTCATTGTTGAAGAGAGCCATGTCCATTAGAACTGATCCTCATACAATATTGTTGTTGCCGTGAATAATGATCTCCTGGTTCTGCTCACTTCACTGAGCATCAGTTCATGCAAGTCTCTCCAGGCCTCTCTGAATTGTCCTGCTGGTCGTTTCTTACAGAGCAATAATATTCCATAACATTCATATACCATAATTTATTCAGCCACTCTCCAATTGGTGGGCATCTATTCAGTTTCCAGTTTCTAGCCACTACAAAAAGAGCTGCCACAAACATTCTTGCACATGTGGGTCCCTTACCTTCTTTTATGATTTCTTTGGGATATAATGTTAAAATATTTTTAAAGCTTAATTAGAATAATAAACATTTCATTTGTCATTTGCCAATTTATTGACCTTAGAGGATAAGAGGAGAGGAACACTAAGTAGAAAAAGGCTGAGGCTATTTCAGCTCAAAATAAGGAAAAATGTTCTGAAAATATAATATATTGCTTTTAAAAATTGGGGAGTCTCCAACTGCTGATCTTTTACCAGAGAACAGATAACTATTTGTAAGAGACGTTGTAGAGGAGATTCTTGTTAAGTATGGGGTAGATTAGGACCTCTGATGTCCTTAATCCTTGAGATTCAATGGTCCTGTAAAATGAGAAGAGGTTCAGTAATTGACCAAACATGAAATTTAACTTCTACTCTTTGTCTAAGTGTTTCCTAATCCATTCTTCTTATATTTTCCTGAATAATTTTTTCTGATGTTTTGTTTTGATCCTGTGACTTTTTTAAAGACAGTTTTCAATTACTTCCCATTCCTAAAGTTTTGACTCCTGAGACCTTCAAGGCTTTACACAATTTGACTGCAACCCATTTTTGTAGCCTTATTTCTTTTTATGGACTCTATCTTTGAGCCAAAGTGGATTATTTTCCATTTTTCAGTTCTTCCCCTGCCTTTTTAGTGACTCCATGGCTTTGTGGTGTGCAATTCCATGTATGTAGACTAGATATTCTTTCCATTCTCTCTACTCTGACAATTTCTGCCTGATAAAAACCCTACCCTTCTTTCTCTCTAAGCCCTAACAGAAGTGTTATCTTTGCTATAAATCCTTTCTCCCTTATCTCTTTGTGAAAGTAATCTTTCACTCCAAAAATTTCTCATAGCCTCTTGCTAAGAATCCTCCTTTTTATGTTTCACTCCTCCTTATATCATTTTTTGTCTGTATTTTTTTCCTTCATATTAGATTGTTAGTTCTTTGTGATGATGTTAGTTCTTTATTTCCCCAGTGCTAACCATTGGAGCTTGCATATATGGTATGTGTTGAAATAGTGACCTGGCATCTTTTCCAGTCTTGAAATCATATGATTCTACATAGTAGTCAGTAATCTTTGTGAATTTTTTTGTTGTTTTTCCATCACTTTTTTTGCATATTATTACTTTTAATGCAATATAACAAAACTGGGTTATGTTGTAGTAAAAGTAGAGAATTTTAATGGTTTTAATGGTTGTCTATTTCAGGAATTTTTATTATTTCTGCCTTTGTGAATGACTTTCTTTTGTGTGCAGAAATAACAGTATGATTCTTATTAATTAAAATAAAAACATTTTCTGGGCATGCTTTATTTTTATTTATTTGCTGGATCTAACAGGGTTTTGATATTAAATATCTAAGACTTAAAAGAAATAGTAACTTTCGGTGTACTCTGGCACTTATCAGCAGACCCTAACACATGTGAGTGGTTTTTTCTTTCTTTTTTTTACTTGTCAGTGTTTATTAATGTGATACTTTTATGTCTCTTAGGAAGATTGTTGTGCATGTCATTTGTTATGAATGTTTGACATATGGGAAAACTGCCCTTATGTGGAGTGGCAACATTCTTTAGACAATATTCTTAAAATTTGTTAGTTTTTATAATGTGCCAAAATACATACTTACATAAAGAATTTATGACTTCAGCAATATGAGTATATTTTACATATCACAACTCTACCATTTCTTACTTGGCCGTTTTTCATGAACTGGTGTTCTCAAATACATTTAACTAGTTGTTGACCTCTTGGTTTTGAACTTCTCTGAATTTAGCCTGGTGTGACCAAGGATACCTGTATATCATTATGAAGAATTGAAAGTTAACTTCACTTAGAGATCAAAATACTTACATCCCAAAAAACTGTCTGCCAAAGATTCAGGATGTGTTGTGTGAGAGAAGTAATTGTTAGGCTTCATTCATTTTTACATGCCCCTCAGAAAATGGGTTTTATATACATATGTGTTATGTGCTATTCAATAAAGAGCATTAATCTAGCAACAATAATGTTCCTTGCTATACTGTTGTGTTGATTTTGAGGTGAAGTATTTTAACTTATATAACACATTAATATCTTTTTTAGAGACAATGATTTTTTTTCTATTATTATTTTAGAATTTCTTTCACATTGTGTTTTAATTGACACTCTGCCTAGTAGTTGCCCACCTTTCTAAAGTCTGGAGATTATTGTTTTTTCTTCTCTTCATTGGTTTTTTTTCTAGTACTTGAATCCATCTTTTTTAAGCATATTACGATTTGCATTATTGTAGTCATTGTATATATTGATTCTGCTTGCTGCTCTTTGCATCAGTGCATGCATGTCTTTCCATGGTTTTCTGAATCTGGAGATCTTTAAGTGGTAAAGTTAGAAATTGCATTGAATTTGAAGTCAAAAGCCCTGGGTAGCTTCGCTATTTAGAATGATGTATGGACTTTGCTAAATCAGCTCTTTACAAGCATTAGTTTCCTTATGGATCAAATGAGTTTGTTAAACTAAATTATGTCCAGTTTCAGTTACTATTTGAAATTAGACAGCTTGCTCTCTTTCTTGGATCAGTTATTCTATTACTAGAAGATGGGCTATGCTGGATATTCTCTGATTTAATACAGTCTTTCTCTTCTAAAATTCTCTTACAGGAAGAGAAACATTGTTTTTATGTAGGTAGATTGTACAAGCTAAATTTTGCTTTTCACTTAATTTCTATAAAGCATTTTACTGAACTGGATTTTCTTCCTGTTGCCCCCAAAGATTGTGGAACTTTGTGGTTTTAAAAGGAATTTTATTTTTATGGTATCATCCAGACCCAAATTGTGGTGGGAAACCTATAATCCATTATTATAATTTATAGGTCCATCATATTAAAATTTAGATTGAATTCTCTGTGGCAAATTAGATTTGATTAATGATTTAGTACTCAATTCTGATTTTATTTATTACTTACTTTAGCCAGGGGGCTTTGAAGTTCCCATATGCCCCCAGACTGTAGGATTATTTAATCTGACCTAGCATCAAAGATTACCTTTATTTTAGTGTGTAAGAAATATTATTATATTAAGCCTGGCACATGGAGATTATCTAGGCTAAACTTCTTTTTTAACTATGTTATCAACTTGTTTCTTTGAGTTGAGTTTCTGCTGTAGAAATCTTTAAAGCTCAAATATTCAACAGAGAATTTTTGTGTGGAAAATGATGACTTCTTATCTGAACTCCAAGTAGTTTTTTTGCTTTTTTCAGTAGTGTGTCTGTATGTAACTGAAGTCATTTTTGATTTACTTTAGATTATTTTAGGAAACCAACATTTTTCTTAGATATTGAAATAGTTATGTGTGTGTATATATGTTGATATATCTGTTTATAGGTATATATGTGTGTGTATGCATACATATAGTAATATATGTATATAACATACATCACACACACAAATATGCATTACTTTATGTATACACATACATATATATTCAATGTTTTTATGCATGCAGTATGTATGGTTTATATATTTTTATGATGATATGTATATGTATATGTGTATATATATATATGTATATAAATTATGTATAATAGTACATGAAAAGCAGCATGCTATGAAAGTAGATAAAAGGGCCCACTTTGGAGTTAGGAAGACCTAAGTTTGAATTATGCTATTGATGTATGCTAACTTCATGGACCATGGACAAATTATTTAATTTCTCAGTTCCCTCATTAATCAACTCCCTAAGAAAAAATCCACAGGACCAGATGGATTTACATGTGAATTCTACCAAACATTTAAAGAACAGTTAACTCCAATATTATATAAACTATTCGAAAAAATAGGGAATGAAGGACTCCTACCAAACTCCTTTTATGATACAGACATGGTACTGATACCTAAACCAGGTAAAACAAAAACAGAGAAAGAAAATTATAGACCAATCTCCCTAATGAATATTGATGCAAAAATCTTAAATATTAGCAAAGAGATTACAAAAAATCATTCCCAGAATAATACACCATGACCAAGTAGGATTTATACCAGGAATGCAGGGATGGTTCAATATTAGGAAAACTATTAACATAATTGACTATATTAATAACCAAATTAACAAAAAACATGATAATCTCAATAGATGCAGAAAAAGCATTTGATAAAATCCAACATCCATTCCTATTAAAAACATTAGAGAGTATAGGAATTAATGGACTTTTCCTTAAAATAGTCAGTAGCATCTATTTAAAACCATCAGCTAGCATCATATGTAACAGTGATAAACTGGAACCATTCCCAGTAAGATCAGGGGTGAAACAAGGTTGTCCACTATCACCATTACTATTCAATATTGTATTAGAAATGCTAGCCTTGGCAATAAGACAAGAAAAAGAGATTAAAGGAATTAGAGTAGGTCATGAGGAAACCAAATTATCACTCTTTGAAGATGATATGATGGTCTACTTAGAGAACCCTAGAGAATCAACTAAAAAACTATTAGAATTAATCCACAACTTTAGCAAAGTTGCAGGATACAGAATAAATCCACATAAATCATCAGCATTTTTATACATCACCAACAAAATGCAACAGCAAGAGATAGAAAGAGAAATTCCATTCAAAATAACTATCGATAGGATAAAATATTTGGGAATATATCTGCCAAGGGAAAGTCAGGATCTATATAAGCAAAACTACAAAA
The DNA here is from genome assembly GCA_023553655.1 of Myrmecobius fasciatus. NCBI lineage: Eukaryota > Metazoa > Chordata > Mammalia > Dasyuromorphia > Myrmecobiidae > Myrmecobius > Myrmecobius fasciatus. Next base: position 145,009 of record JAJPUD010001887.1, read on the forward strand.
CACTCTCCACACAAATAAAGTCAGATCTAAACAATTGGAAAAACATCAAGTGCTCTTGGATAGGTCGAGCGAATATAATAAAGATGGCAATACTACCTAAACTAATCTATCTATTTAGTGCTATACCAATCAGTTCCCTAAGCAATTTTTAAAGATTGCAAATTTCCATGTTGAGGTTTCCCTAAACTTATTTAGTCCCAGGTTCTAAGTCTGTCTGCCTGCCTGCCTGCCTGTTTGTCTGTCTCCTCATCTCCCCTCCCCCATTTTCTTTCCTTTCTTTGTATTTATTTGAACATAAAAACCAAAATTAGACAATTGAAAGCCTTTTGACTGCTGCTTGTCAGAAACGTGTCCAAATTAATGTAGTCATTGCTATTATTTGGACAAAATTCTTGCATGCAAATAAATTTCATGACTATCAAAGTTAAAAAGTATGATGATATATCAATACCAAATATTTTGTATTCACTATTTTTGGTAAAATATCTTATGAGAACAATGGATAAATGTGCTTTTTGTATAAAATTATTCAATTACAATTATATATACAGTATAATATATTTGAATGAAGTTAAAATAGTGATTCTCAAGTTTTAAGAATGATGTAGATTTCATGCAGTTTTTATATTGAGCTTTTATTATAAAATAATGTAATTATTTTCTCACATTATAAAACAAATGTGCTTCCTTATTCCAAATCTGCTGTGTGCATATATGATACATGTTCATGTCAGTGATTTTACCATAGCGATATAATCTTCCAGCAACCGTATTTAATTCATCCCTTTTAAAAGGAGAATAATAGAATGATTGGCCAATTGTGTCTATTTTCTTGGTAAAAACAAAGAAAATTAATTTTTCTCCCAAGTATTTATCTGTCTCATTACTTGATTAAATTTATTTTGTCTCTTTACTACTAACAGTGTGTTATGAATTTATATTTTCTCATTCATGATCTTTTGATAACAGGAAAAAAACTTGAAGAAAAAGTGCAAATAACTATTGGCTTTTAATGAATATATGCTTATTGGGGTAAGGATAGAAAAGGGAATCAGTATAAAAGAAAAAGTGCTTCTATTCTTTCTTTGTGTGTATCCTAGAGTTTCTGACTGGATTTTGAAAGAACATAATAATTGTGTGAAATTTTGACTAGATATGCTAATGTTTTTTTTTTAAGAAGTCACTGATCTATTCTGCAAAAGATTTATTTTGAGTTGTTATTAAAACTTGAAAAGATTAAAACAAAGGTGTTATTTAAATATATTGGCATTCAAATTTTCATTAGGATGTATGCATGTACCTGTAAAATTACATGATTGCACTACCTAGGGCAAAAATGATTAGAATTTCTTCCATTTAAAATATGTAACAACCTACTTTGTTTATAAAAATGCTGCAGACATATCTTTATGGTAAGTATAAATTATTAAAGAAAGGAAAATTATCTTCACTTGGGTGAAAGAAATAAAAATAGTTATCATAAGTTGTGGTATATGAAATATAAGATATAGATTGCTGATAAAGATTTGTCATAATAGTGCCCTCTAAAGCAGAATGGAAGTATAGTTTACAGATCTTTTTACTATCTGGCTCTCCTCGTTAATGTATTCTGTGCTAGTAATGAAACTTTACAGGTTGGTCATTTAAATGTAAGGTTAGAAATAAATCTGCTGACCCAGCTGGCAAAAGAAAAATCAGTTTCTTTAACACACTACCAACTCCTCAGTCCCAATTAAGTGACATCAGAACTAGCATCAGATTAGGCTACAGTTAAAAACATCTATGTAATAGTAAATTATTGGTCTTTAGGATTTCTTACACAATTTGGTAATCTCTCTGCAATTGGCTGCTTATTCAGGTATGAAAACAGTGATATATAGATTTAAATAATATTATGATTTTCTCTTTTATTTTTTGGGAAAATGTTCCAAACCCTTTGAGTTGATGCTAAAAATCAGCAAGATAGGTCACTTTCTTTGTTCTAAGATAAACAGTAAACATGCTTTCTGTAGTTCTCTTGATCAGTGAAGGAATGACTGATATCAAAACCACATGGAGAGATTGTAGCTATAGGTGATCCTTTGAGAGTTGTTTTGATTGGAGCTAGGAGTTTTATATTGAAAGAAGTTGTTTGGGGGGGGGGGACCCTTTTGACCAAAAGCTTAAGTTTTAGCTTTACTACAAACATTTTTCATGTAGGAATTGTAACTTTATCCATTTTGTAGGTTAAAATTTCTTTGATGTACTTACACAAATGTATTTACATAGGGATATTTTTTCTTTGATTTTATTCCATTTCATTTGTTGATCAGCAATTTTGTTTATACTTAGGCTTTTTCTGTGTCATAGGATCATAGAATTTAGAGTTGGATTGGACCCTAGAAATCATCTAGGCCAAAACTTGGTTTTAGAGATAAGAGGGTAAGTGATTTTTTTCCCCCCCAGTCAAAAAACGTTAGCAGATCTGCGATTTGAACTCAGGTATTTGGGCTCAAAATCTTGTGTGTTCTTGTCCATGATATAGGGTCTTTATTCATTCATTTATCCTAAGTAAGTTCAATGATAGTGTTTTATAGTCAATGAGAGCGGGAAACATAAAATTTATCATTTGATTTATATTTATATCATTGCCATATTGATGAAGGACGATGAAGTAGATGATGATATTCTTCCTTAGGAACTGTAATGCCATTTGGTTAATAATCTCAACATTTACCTTTCTAATCACTAAATGTTTAAACTCTAAGTGAATATTATTATGCAAGTTTGGATGCAATGAAGTTAAAAAAAATATTCAGTTCATGACAAGAGATGAATGTATGGTTAATTTTGAATGTTTCACCAGCCTGCTGTGAAGTTTTGCTGGGATGGTTAAATTGTTACTTTAAATGCTTCATGTTTCCAACCCATCTTGCTTTAATTAAACTTAAAACTGAAGCAACAACACAAAAATATTTTATAGTTTTCATAGAAGAAGAGAAGTAGCAGCTCAAGTGATATTTGTTTTAATACGATCATAATTGGGAAGTTAAAGCCCTGTGTGATCTCTTCTGAAGACTTGTTTGGTCCTGGTGTTGCTCTGTGGCAGTAGAGCCCCAGATGCCTGGCCAAGCATCCCTTGCCGACATCTGGAACCAGTTGCAATACATCACTGTCAAAACTGCTTTCTATACGTATCTGCATTTACACATTAGTTACCCACGCAGCACTCATCAAAAAAGCTGAACAATCTTGACATGGTGTCCCTTGTGGAACTGCAAAGGTGAACTGAAGTTGGGAGGCAGTGTCTCGCGTCACTGTCTGCTGAGCTTTTGCAACAGGAAGCCTGATTAAAACTGAAAGGAAAAATTTATCAGTTGCTTCAGCTTTGTGGACTTCAATGTAATTTTTTTACCTACAAAGGGATATTTTGATTCATGTAAAATATATATAATATAGGCAAATAATTTGATTTTTTGAAAATGGGTTAAAATACCCATTTGAATAAGATTTGGACTTTTATCAACTGTATTTCTTGGACTTTAATGAGCCTTATGTGTATATTTTGGGGGAATTTTTAGTTAAAATATAGAATAAATACAGTTTTATGGATAAAAAGATGGATTCCACTAAAATCAGTTGAATCTAATTGAAATATGTGGCAAAACTTGAAATTACAATAACTATTTACCATCATTTTGAAGCTAGTAATAGTTTGCTTTTATTGGTGATTTTAAAAACTGATTAAAGGAAGAAGAAAATAATTTTTGACAGTTATTTTAGAAAGAGGAAAGGGTGAATAAAGGCAGGTATGTGTATGTTGTGGTGAGGGAAAGAGGGACGATTAATATAAATCACTTATCTAGACAAAAAAGGAGACCTCTCTTGGATTCTTTCCAAGGAAATTTATTAATGAAATTTGAGAATGATCTTATTACAATATTGCTTTACCCAAGTTTCCTTCTTTGGTTATACTCTGATATTCTATAAACCAAAAATTTGTTCATTAGAGTCATAAAAATATTCCTACTTTAATATAATTACAAAACAGATATTTTGAAAATAATTTTTGCTGATTTCATGAGTTTCTCCCCCCCCAGTCGTTCTTTTATTTGAAAGGTCTTTAAAATGATATTCATCTGTAGTTTGATACTCAATCTATAAATACAGAAAATCCAGACTCACTATATTACTTTGACATATATGAATGAGCTTCCAAGAGGTCTTGGAAAGTACCCTAAAACCATATTGAATAATAGTGGGACTTACCATTCATTCAACTCCACTAATGTTGACCACCTTTATTAAATAACCTTTTTTCCTTTTGAGGTTCATGTTATCCAAATTTATCATGCAATTTAGATCCTGCTTGCTCTCTCATATAGATCCCTCAGGACATCCTCCTTTTTTCAATGAATTCAATCTTTAAATCATAGTCTTTTTTTAAAAAAAAAAATTATTTTGTTTTAATCAACTAGAATCTGCCTTTTCACTCTCCCACTCCACTTTTCCCTCAACTGAGAAAAAAAGAAAAACAAAACCCATTACAAAATCTATAGTCAATCAAAACAGATTTCCTCAGTTATATCCAAAAAAAGGTCTCATTCCTCATTCAGAGTCCTTTACCTTTCTATTATCAAATGGGTAGCATGTTTCATTTTTAGTTTTCCGGAATTTTGGTTGGCTATTATGCTGATAAAATATCAGCAAAATAGTTTTTCTTCACATTTACATATCATAATTGTTCCTTCATCCTTAAGTTATGGGCATTCCCTCAGAGTCCCATTCTTTGCCAATCGCAAAGAACTATAAATATTTGTATGCATCTTTAAAGTTTGTTTTGCTTAGAATGAATCCTTTAATCTATCTTCTTTCAAATTCTCCTTCTCTTTCCTCTTTCCCTCTTATTTTTCTATTGAGTCATAAGGTATTTCTGTACTCATTTCTATGTATGTGTATTTATTATGTATGTCCTTCTTTCCTTTGTCCAGTTCAGATGAGAATGAGTTTCAGGTGTCTCTCAGTCCTCCAAGGCTCTTCTTTTTTAGATAGCTGTTTTCCTGAGCATCTTGATTATATTAGATAGTGTTTCCCAACTTTCTTTTCTCTACTCCTTTTTTCCCCACCCTAGAGTTTATTTCTCTTCCTCTTTTTATTCTTAAGTTCATCAAGAAACAATAGAAACACTCCCAAGTCTTATCTAATTGTATTTCCTCTATGACTCTTGATAGTTCATATAGTCTTTTTGTTCCCCCCTTCTCCTGCCCTTATATACTAGGGCTCTTAAGTATACATATTGATATTCTTTCAAATACTTTTTAACATTCCATTTTCTCAACCTGCTCCATTTCCATGACCTATCCTTTCACTTCATCTCAGCTGTATATACAGATGATCACACTCTTGTCTTTGCTATCACCCCACAGGTGTTTCACTTCCATGTTCATGAACTTTGAATTATTTTATCTTATGGAAATCTTTGATCATTCCATTTGCCTTATGCCATAACTTAACCTTTACTTCATCTTCATCATTCCCTCCATTACTTTCTGTTTCACCCATTCATTCTTTAGGATAAAATTATTTAGTTTCCAATTGGTTTTTGGTCTATTTTCTCCTGGCCTTATATTGTATGTGATTTTTATTCCGTCATGATCTGAAAAAAAATACATTTATTATTTCTGCCTTCCTGCATTTGATTTTGAGGTTTTTGTGTCCTAACACATGGTCAATTTTTGTATAAGTTCCATGGACTGCTGAGAAAAAAGTAAACTCCTTTCTGTCTCCATTTAATTTCCTCCAAAGATCTATCATACCTAACTTTTCTAACATTTTGTTTACCTCCTTAACTTCTTTCTTATTTATTTTGTGGTTTGATTTATCAAGTTCTGAGAGAGGGAGGTTGAGATCCCCCACTATTATAGTTTTGCTGTCTATTTCTTCTTGCATCTGTCTGAACTTTTCCTCTAGGAATTTCCATGCTATACCACCTGGTGCATATATGTTTAGTATTGATATTGCTTCATTATCTATGGTACACTTTAGGAAGATATAATTTCCTTCTTTGTCTCTTTTAATTAAGTCTATCTTTGCTTTTACTTGGTCTGAGATCAGGATTGCTACCCCTGATTTTTTTGTGCACCTGAAGCATAATAGATCCTGCTCCAGCCTTTTACCTTCACCCTGTATGTATCTCTATGTTTTAGATGTGTTTCTTATATACAACATATTGTTGGATTCTGGTTTTTAATCCAGTCTGCTATCTGCTTCTGCTTTAAGGGAGAGTTCATTCCATTCACATTCACAGTTAAAATAACTAATTCTGTATTTCCTGCCATCTTATTTACCCTAGCTTATGCTTTTCTCTTTCTTATCCCCTTTCCCTTCTCCCTACTATTTTGCTTTTGATAACCACTTCCCTCAAACAATCCTTCCCCTTTAGAGCCCCACCCACCCCTTTTTTCCCCCTTTCCCTCCTGTTTCCTTATAAGTATGTCTATTATTCCCAGTGAGCCAAATCTGATGAGATGGAGATTAACCAAATTCTCATTCCCCTCCCTTTTTTCCCCTCAATCATTATAGGTTTTTGTTGCCTCTACATGTGATGTAATTTCCCTTATTTTACCTCCTTTTCCTCTTCTTCCAGTGTTATCCCTTTTCTACCTCTAATTTCTTTTTCAGTTTATCATATCATAATAATCATAAAATCACAATAATCATATCAAAATAATCATAAAACCACAGTAATCATATCATAATCATAATGTAATAATAGATTTATAAAATCAACCCTCATTCTATAAGTATCTATAACATAAATATAGTTCTCAAGAGTTTTTTTTTTTTTCCTTGTTACCTTTTTATGTTTCTCTTGTGTTCTGTGTTTGTAGATCAAATTTTTTGTTCAGTTCTGGTCTTTTCATTAGAAATAGGTGAAATTTTCCTATATCATTGAATGACCATCTTCTTCCCTATAAGATAATGCTCATTCTAGCTGGGTAATTTATTCTTGGCTGTAATCCAAGTACCTTTGCCCTTCGGAATATCTGATTCCAGGCCTTTCGATCCTTCAAAGTAGAAGTTGCTAGGTCCTGTGTGATCCTAATTGTGGCTCCCCGATATGTAAATTGTTTCTTTCTGGCTTCTCGTAATATCTTTTCCTTGGTATGATAGTTCTGGAATTTAGCCATGATATTTCTGGGGGACTTAATTTTTGGGTTTCTTTCAGGAGGTGCCCTCCATTACTTTCAACTCTGTTTTTCCTAGATCATAATCCTTGGGCTGGCTACTCTCTTTTCCTGTTTCTATATCAACCTTGTGGTGATTTAACTCAACTTTATCCTTCATCCTTGATTCCTCTACTTCATTGTTTTATTGCTGATTACACTTTCCCAAACTCCAACCCTTTGTTACTCCCACCATCTATCTGATGCTGTCATTCCTACCCATGTACTGATGAACAGAGCTGAAGGGGATTGTGAAATTGCACTTAATGGGTCCACAGCAAACTTATATCTATTCTTGAGTGAGGCTTTACTTCAACAAGGAAAATGTTCTATTCCTCCCTAATTGATTTACTATCTCACTCTCCACAATAGCTGTTCTAAACTTTGTCATCTCTCCTAAATCCTCCTATTGAGATCCTCCTCTCTTTACTGTCTTAACCAAGGATCTTGCCTCATAGTGAAAAAAATTGAGGCCATTTACCAAGAGTTTTCCTTTCTCCCCTCTTCTCACATCAATCAGACATTTTTGTCCACTCTTTTATCCTTCACTCCATCCTCAGATGAAGTGATGATGCCTTTCCTTGCCAAACACTTTGCTCTGCACTCCTACAGGAACCCTTGATCATTCTAGCAAATCACCTCCACTATCATCTCCATCCCAACTGTAAAATGTCTTCCTACCTATGGGGATGTTTTAAGGATCAAGTAAAATAAATGATTGTAAAGCATTTAGCAAATTGCCTGGTACATAAGTGCTTTAAAAATGCTTCTGCCCTGTTCTTCACCCTCCCCCCCCCAATCGTTGCCTTCTTTTTCATCTCCTTATTCCTCAATCTTCCCCATATTTAAAAAATGGTCACTTAATCCCTCCATCTGAAATAGCTTTTGTCATATATTTCTCCTCTCTTATGTCATTAAACTTGAGAAAACTGTCTATATTTAGTGCCTCCACTTTCTTTCTCACTCTCATCTAAATCTTCTGCAATCTAGCTTCTGACTTTGGCATTCATCTTAAACTGCCCTCTCCAAACTGACCAATTTTATTTTAGTTGCTAAATTAAAAAAAAAAATCCTTGTTTCTGACCATGCTACAATTGCTTGGCACTACTGTTCCTCTCCTGTGTACTTCCTTCTTTCTAGATTTTCATGATAATGCTGTCTCCTGGTTGTCTTCCTATCCTTCTGAACTGTTACTTCTGTTTTCTGCACTGATTTTTCTAATCTGTATCATGCCCATTAAACTTGTGTGTCCCTCAAGGCTTCTGTCCTGAGTCCTCTTTATCACTATATTGTCTAACTTGGTGGTCTCATAAACTCCCATGAGTTCAATTATCATTTCTATGTAGTTGATTCCCAGCTCTATTTTTCTAGTTCTAGTCTGTCTAGTCTGTATCTCCAAATACCTCTTGTATATATTGAACTCAGTGTCCTGTAGATATCTTGAACTCAGCATATACATAAGTAAATTTATCTCTCTCCCCGTCAAAAAAAATCCTCTTTCAGATTTTCTTATTACTGTTAAGGGCACTACCACCTTCCCAATCACCAGGCTTACAAACTTGTATTCATCTCTTGATTCCTTACTTAGTCACCCTATATATCCAATCCATTGATAAATCTTTTTGTTTTTATCTTTGAATACATCCTCTTCACTCCATTAATACAGCCACCCTCCTAGATTAGGCTTCTACCACCTTCTGCCTGGACTACTGTATTAGCCTTCTAACTTGTTTCCCTGCCTTAAATTTTTTCTCAACACAATCCATCCTCCACTCATTTGCCAAAGTGATTTTTACCTCCCTGCTCAATGAACTCTCTTAAATGTTCTCCTTTGTACTTTCTTTTTATGAAACCGGGACATTGTTAGGTATCATATTCTGTCACCAAAAAGCTATGCATATATTGATAAAGTTTATTGACAGTACTGTACTTAATGATATGTAGAGGCTATCAAATTAGGCATTTAAAAATATTTGAATGAAATATGTTGAAAAAATATTGTCTGCAATTCTTAATCATTGAATCATCTTAATTATATTATTATTCACACAACTTATTAAAGTTTTCAAAACTTGCTCTACATCATCTTTATGATGTATGACAATATATTTATTATCTCCAATTAATAAACAGACTCAGAAGTTATGTGTATATTTGTATTTATGTGTGTATGTACACTAAGATTCAAACCCAGGTTTTTCACTTCCAAGTCCATTTTCTCTTTCTATAATATGTTTTCTGACCCATGAGTCAATTGTGCAAATAGGCAATAAGATGGTTTTAGAGAATCTTTAGAAGTGAGTTAATATCCTCTCTTCCTTTCCCTTCTCCACACCTCTCTGGCTATTTGAATATTTTTTAGTTTTAAGGAGAAAGTAAAGAGTAATTTGTTCAAGGGCACAAAAGTCAATCAAAATTCAAGCCCTTTGGTAACTTGTCTGAGGAATTACATCTGCTTAGTGGAAAAGTTAAGACCAGAACTTAGGTCTATTGATTTTAAGCCTAGCATTTTTTCTAGTACACCACAGTACTTACATTTATTGCATATTTACTAATAGGTAACAAGTTAGCTTTAGAGAACACACTGAGAAGAAGGTAAGTTTTTCTGTCCTCTCCTTTCCTTTCCAATTCCTTCTTTTGCTCTCTCTGCTCTATAGCCTCAGGATAACATATAAAGGATTCTTTAGTACCCCTATTCCAAATTTTGGTAGCATAAACAACTAATAAAATGCAATTGGGAATGCTCAAGCAGTGGTTCCTAGGCGACTTTAGTAGTGAATATTAGTATTCTTGGTTGGTAAGGCAAATAAGAAATGATAGTAGAATGTGAACAAAATAGTTGAGGGAACAAAATTTCAGGAAACATGAATTAAAGAAATAATTAAATTTAATGGAATACATTGATAAACTTGATTGTAGTTTTTTTTTTTTTAAAAGGATTGGATTTCAGATCCTTGCTCTTAAAGCTTTTATAATTTCCTATGCTTCTTTTGTTTTTCCTCAGAATGTAATAATACTAGGTCTTTTCTGCTAATGTTGAAATTAACTATATTTTACATACTCATTAGAGCATGGTGTAACAATCATAAAAATGTATAAAGCTAACTATCAAGTATTTGGGATTACTCTTGGGGTTTAGAGTGGAAACGATCAATAGAAATAGAAACTAGAATGAATGGAATGATTGACGCTAAAGCAAATCAATAAAAAATGGTAATGTTAATAACTGACTTTTTTTAGGTTTTATAATGTGCTTTCTCATAACAATCCAGAATACTAATTAATACAGATATTACTACCTTCATTTTTTAAAGTGAGTAAACAAATTCAGAGAAGTAAAGGGACTTTCCTATAGTCATATAGCTAATAAATGACAGAGATAGAATCTAAAATCCATTCTTCTGACTCCGTATCCATTGTCTATTCTATTACATACTGTTTCCCACCATGTACACAGGACCTAGAGTGCTTCATAAATGATTGTTAACTAGACTTTTGAATTTTGTCAGGTAAGTTTTTCTCATAAAAGTAGAAAATATGACCTAGAGTACAGGAAACCATGAATACAGTAAGAAATTGGGGATAAATTTTATTGTTCATAATTTAAAAATTTTAGTGTGATGTGGGACACAGCTAGGAATTTTGTGAAATGATCAAATTGATTATTTGAAGAAGATAATTATTCTATTAAAGTCTGAAGGCCTGGAGGTTAGAGTAAAGAAGACTCAAATAGGTACTAATAAAGGCATGCCACCAAGTGGTGATGACTAAATTTAAGAGGAAAGAAGAAGGAGAAGAGTCAAAAGTTTACTGAAATACTTATGGAAACCAGTGAGTATAGTGGTCCTATTTATTGGGATGGGGGTAAATGGGAGTGGGTTGGAGAATGGAGATAGTGAATTCTTTTTGACAATGCTTAGTTTTATTTTCAATTTTATTTCCTCTTTTATTTACAGAATTACCAATTTGATATTTAATCGAGAGTTTTTAATTTGTTCTTCTAGGTGTGTTTTTTTTTTTTTTTTGCTTTTTGCTGAGGCAATTGTGGTTAAGTGACTTGCCCAGGGTCATACAGCTAGGAAGTGCCTGAGACCAGATTTGAACTCAGGTCCTCCTGACTTCAGGGCTGGTGCTCTATCCACTGCGCCACCTATCTGCCCCGTTCTTCTAGTTTTTTTTTTTTAAATTATAAGCCCAATTCATTGATCTTTTCTTTCTCTATTTTATGTAAGTAAGCATCTAGAGATATAAAATTACCCCTTATAACCTCTTTGGCTGTATGCTGCAAATTTTGGTATGTTGTCTCATTATTGTCATTCTCCTGGATAAAATTATTGATTGTGTCTATGATATGCTGTTTCACCCATTCATTCTTTAGGGTTAGATTATTTAATTTCCAAGACAATGCTTAGTTTTACATAGCAGTTCAACATCCAAGTAAAACTGTCTTATAGATAGTGACAAATATAAAACGACTGGAGGGAAAGTAAGAGGTGGGGTAGAAGTGATGGCAAATGTCCTCTTCTAGCATAGTTTCCAAAACTGTGTCTCCAGTGAACTGTATGCATATGGAATTTAAATAATTCAGCCTTTGGCATGTAAGCAAACCATTTATGCTTATTCTATTTTGAAGCATCAGCTCAATTACCTAGTATAGGACACATTAACAGTCATCTGTCAATCTTTTATCAACTACTGCTTAGGAAGATCATATTGAAGTAGTTGAGAGCACTTCCAGGAATAGGCCATACTGATCTCTCTTTGAATACTAGTATCAACTAATCAACAATGGGATTTAGAAAAAATGATTTTCATATTTACCCCAGAACAGTCCACAGGAAAGTCACAAAGTGATAGGCTGTACAATATACGACTGTAGCATATCAACATTGCTGGCATTTAAAATGTCCCATAGAAGTATTTCCACATATAGGTTCAAAATTGAGTTTGTAGGTCACAAAATCTGGCATAGATATGAATATCTCATGAAACTCAAAACAATTTGTATTTCATAGTTATCTATCTTGATTTTTTGTTTTCATTCAGCTCTGGGTCAAAATCAAAACTTTTTTTAGTGGAATATTTTGCCTATAAATTGTGTGTGTGTGTGTGTGTGTGTGTGTGTGTGTGTGTGTGTATAGGGACTATAAAAATAAGCCTTCAGTGATTATTGTTCTTTTGAATGTCTTATAAGTTTCATAGGATTTGGAACTAGATCATGTCATTCAGTCTCTTGTTTATAGAAGCAAAACTGAAACAGGGGTAATGATTTTCACAGAGGTAGACAAGTAGTAGAACTAGGATTCAATTCCAGTTATGTATATTATTCATTATCCTAGATCTAAATGCTTTTATAGTTTTCCTTGATTTTGTTTATGTTTATGTTTAAGGAAAGATAGCCAAGTTTTTGTAATAGTATCTGGATATCAAAAAGATGCTATACAAATGTAGGTAAATAATTAAAAAGGGTAACAGATAATAGAGAATCTCATTTTTGAAAACTCAACTTTTTTTTTTTTAAACAATCTTTTTCGTTTGAAGGAGCTGTTGCAAGACTTGGCCTTATGATTATTTGGGTAAAACCAACTTTTTACCCTCTATGTGTATGCTAATCCAGCACCTCCTAGTTGCTATATTTTGTCTTGGATATGTAGAGATAGGTAGTATAGAAATGCATGGCTGGATATTTATGTACCATAAGTGTTGCAACAAAACATTTATAACTCTGCTTTCTGTCCTCCTTTGTGTTTCATCCCTAGAGTGTTGTCTTCCCCCAGTTTGTTCAGTGACAGAGAAGACAGGAAAAGAGTGAAATCTCTTGAGTATAGCTCCACTGTTGTACGACTTGTTTTGTCTCAGATTTGCAGCTTTTGTAGTACATACAAACCAGACTTCTGTTTGAGTTTTTGTTTGGTGGGCAGTGCTCTGTTGACAATGAGCAGAACTGCTACATGAAAAGGAGATGTGATGTTAGGTTACTGATTGGGTCAAATTTAGGCATGACTTGATCTTGCCTTTACTAATGAACTAGTCATTTCTACAGAAAAAGTGGAATTTCTACAGAAAATTTCAATTTCTGATACATGTCTGAAAAAGTATCCAGAAAAATTCTACAAAAAAGTCAAGTTGATCTCTTCCTATTCTGAATATTGAAGCACTCTTGCAGGAGCATGTTTGTTATAGTAGTATAGTTCACTGAAGTAAATGCAAGTCACTGGTGCATTTCTACAGTAAAACAACCAAAATATGTAGGATCAATTCAATAATGTAGTGTGGTTTAATAGAAGCATTGGGCTTTGTATACAAAGATATGGGTCAGCACATGTGCAAAAATGTTTGTGGCAGCTCTTTTTGTAGTGTCTAGAAACTGGAAACTGAATGGATGCCCATCAGTTGGAGAGTGGCTGAATAAATTTTGGTATATGAATGTCATGGAATATTATTACTCTGTAAAAACAACCAGCAGGATGATTTCAGAGAGAACTGGAGAGACTTACATGAACTGATGCTAAGTGAAATGAGCAGAAACAGGAGATCAACAAGACTAACAATGATCAATTTTGATGGACACAGTTCTCTTCAACAATAAGATGTTTCAAGCCAATTCCAATTATTCAGTGATGAAGCAAGCTATATACACCCACAGAGAGCCTTGTGGGATCTGAGTGTGGACCACAACATAGCATTTCCATGCTTTTTATTGATGTTTACTTGCATTTTGTTTTCCTTCTCAGGTGTTTTTTTTTTTTTTTTTTTTGGTAGATCTGATTTTTCTTGTACAGCAAGATAATTGTATAAAAAGGTATACATATCTACATATGCATTTGTCATATATTTTAACATAGTTAACATGTATTGGACCACCTGCCATCTAGGGGAAGGAATGGGGGGAAGGAGGGAAAAATTTGGAACAGAAGGCTTTGCAAAAGTCAGTATTGAAAAATTACACATGCATATTTTTTTGCAAATAAAAAGCTTTATAAAAAACAAAACAAAACAAAAAACCAAAGATATAGATCAGAATCTGGTTCTTCCATTTACTTGTGGTGTGATTTGTAGCAAATTACTGGGCTTGATTATCTTTTTCTATTAAATAAATGTTGGGAGCATATAATTCCTGTTTACTTCTAGCTTTAACTCTTATGATACAATATATTTTATCTTTACCCCTAGTTAGCTTTGTGACTTTTGGTAAGACACTTTTCCTTTCTGGTCCTCAAAATGAGAATTTTGGAGTAGGTTACTATTACTCTCTTTAAAAATTCTAGGCCCCCTATACTTCAGATGAATTTTTTCATGTATGAAAAATGAAGTTATTGATTAATTCAACATTAGAACACATTTTGTTCTAAAATTCATTTAGCAAACATTTTTGTCGGCAGAAATATAAAACTAAAATAAGATAACGATCTTTGCCCTCATAGAGCTTATAACAAAATATATACCTGGATAACTATAATTCCAGATAAAACATGAAAGGTGCATTAGAGAAATACAAAACAAAGTGCTTTGTAATATTTGAGGGTGCAGAAGTGGTAACTTTGTTGAATTTTAGGAGATAGAAAATATGAATTTCTTTTGTGGGCCAAAAATAGAACAATCAATGGCTGAGTACAAGCTCATCAGATATAAAGATCTCTTTTGTCTTTTATTATTGCCAATGAAATAATCATTTTTTTCTTATTGTTTGTTCATTTACCACCTTTAGAGCTTCCAAAGTTACCGATCTGACTCTACTTTTATTGATCAAAATAACAAATTAGGCTGTCATGGTTTCCAAGACAGAAAGTTACTCTAAAGAAGTTTAACTAGGCAATCTTACTGAAATCAAACATCAATTCACTTGACAACTTGACTCAATTCTAGGCAACAGTGGCCATGATCTGGCCTGAAGACACAATGAATCCATTCTGGCTATGACATCCAATTTTATTGTAAAACACATTCATGTTGACATCATTTCAGTTTTCAGAAATATTACATACATAAAAGAATTCACTTCTTTAAATTCAGCTTTTCTCTGTCTTCCAGCAAGGAGAAATTTATATTGAGTGGACTTAAGAGTTTTGCATTTAATGTCAATCTAAAAAACAGAGGTACCAGTGGAATTGTTTAGTTGTAGCACTTAGAATGTGTATAATCAGTCCCAAGACACCAAGGCAAAAATTAGAAACGTATATGGCAATCTTTAGTGAAAGGGAACTTAAGAGAAAACATGAAGCAATTTGGTAGCAGTTGTTCAGATTGGCATATACCATAAAGTGCAGTACTGACTTTGGGCAAGCATATTGATTTCCATGATCCTTTTACAAATGTTTTTCTT
>JAJPUD010001887.1:165536-173218 GCA_023553655.1 Myrmecobius fasciatus
AGAGAGAGAGAGAGAGAGAGAGAGAGAGAGAGAGAGAGAGAGAGAGAGAGAGAGAGAGAGAGAGAGAGAGAGAGAGAGAGACAGAGAGAGAGAAGAGGAGAGGAGAGAGAAGTGGGGGGAAGAAGGGAAGGAGAGAATTGGGAGAAGCAGTCTAGGTAAATAGCAAGGAGGCATTAGTTTTTCACATTCTCTTATGCTAATAACTAAGCTGTATGACTTGTCAAGTTATTTCATCTTTTTTGACTTTGTTTCTTCATGTGCAAAGAAGGATGATCACCATAGGATTATAGTGTTTGTTAAAAGAGACTTTGGATTATTTAGTCTCACTCTATTACTTTATAGAAGAGGAACTCACCTCACAGGCTAGTTATAAGGAAAGCACTTTGAAAACTTTTAAATGAGAAGTAATTAGGTGATCTCACAGGTACCTTCATACGTATGTAAAATTTTGTTGTTTGTTTTCAAAAATTTCATGCTTGATAATCATTCACATTTAAGGATGAATGATCTTCTAATTCTTTGCCTAAAGCACAATTTGGTGAAGGGAAGGAGATGGACAATTAGATAGTTAAACTTAGAAAAAAGGTCAGAGGATAACATGGAGGGCCATAGAGGAAAACATAAAACATGAAGTCTATGAATGCTAAGGATATCAGATATTAGATATCAGATGTAACCATTATGTGTATGACAGTGTATGTATGTATGTATGTATGTATGTATGTGTATATTTCTTTTTTCCCCCTGAGGCAATTGGAGTTAAATGACTTGCCCAGGGTCACACAGCTAGAGTGTTAAGTGTGGGAGGCCAAATTTGAACTCAGGTCTTCCTGACTTCAGGTCTGGTGTTCTATCCACTGCACTACCTAGCTGCCCCTATGTATGTATATTTCTAAGAGAACTATTTCCTTTCTGTGCAGGGAAACCACTGTCATCTATTTCCACTAGATCTCAGTCCTAATGTCATTCTTGAAAGTCCATCAAGAAGAATTAGTGGTTTTCTGAGTGCTAGAAAATGTGCTAAGATGGACCAATAAAGTAAGGCAAAGAAAAAAATCTCTATCCTCAAGGAGTATACATTCTAATGGGGGAAACAACGTTAAATAACTAGATACATATAAGATATATACTAATATATGAAGGTAACCTGAAAAAGGAAGTTCTTAGCCAGAATGAGGTGAGGAAGTGAGACGAACCAAGAAAGGTCTCTGAAGGTGAAATTTAAACTGAGTCTTAAAGGAAGCCAGAGAAATTAAGAGGCAGAGGTGAAGGGCAGAGCATTCCAGACCCAGGTATGGGAGGCAGAGGGAAAAAGCCCAGAGATGGGAGCTAGAATTCATGGAGAGGAGTAAAGTGTAAGGACGCTAGAAAGGTGGAAAAAGAGCAGGCTATGAAAAGTTTTAAACGCGAGAGAGCTTTGATTTTAAATGTAATAGGGAGCCACTAGAGCTGTTTGAGAAAGGAAATAAAAAAATCACCTTGGCAGCTGAGTGGAGCATTGATTGGAGTTAGGAAAAAACAAGGCAACATGTTCATGAAATGTACCCAGGAGAGTTGCATGCTAAATATTCTTCCTGAAACTGACAAATTCAAGCTTGTAATTAGATAACTGATTTTGTCCAATTCTGGATTCTATTATGTTCACTTTACATAGGGCAGTGCTTTTAAACTCTTCACTAACTCATGAATAATTATAAGACCCTCTGGACTTAACAGAACACTAAAAATCCTGGAAATTAGACCTCGTTAGATATTTCCAAAAGAAATGCCATTAGGTATGTTGCATTGTGATTTAAAACAACAACCACATTCTGGAAGAAAGAAAGAGACAATCTTTGGATTTAAAATCTTTTTTATTAGATATAAGTACCTAAAATATTTTGTTTCTTTATAGATGAAATGTGGAAAATGATTGGATAGGAAAAGTATTTTGCAGAATTATCAGTATTCAAATAATAAAAGAAAATGTTTAAAAGGATATTATACTTTACTGTAAACCTTACCAATCTATCACCTTTCTTACTACCTTTCATTTTCAGGTAGGTGGTGGATGGAGCGTCAAATCTGAATTCAGGAAGACCTGAGTTCAAATGTGACTTCAGTTACTTACTAGTTAAACAATTCACTTACCCTTCCAGGTTTGTTGTGAGGATAAGATGAGAAAATAACTGTAATACATTGAGCCCAGTACTTAGCACATAGAAAATAAATACTACATATACTATCATTATGATTATTCTTATTTTGAGCTATTTTGATTTTGAGCTGTTTGGGGATAAAAAATTTATTGTTTAAGGGAGAAAAATTGGAACTCAAAATATTGTAAAAATGAATGCTAAATTTTTTCTTGTAATGTATCTGGGGAAAAATAAAATAATGCTATATATATATATGTATATATATATATATATATATATATATATGAAATTATTGTCTATAGGGATCATTTTATTACTTGATTGAGATTAATTAATTGAAATTTAATATTCTCATAGTCTTGCATTGTTATTGTTTCATGTGGGTAAGTGTCTTCAGCTAAATTATAAGCTTTTGAAGGGTAAACAAATAACATTATCTCCTTCCCTTCACCAAAATGTATTTTTGGCAAAGAATTAGAAGCTCATTCATCCTTAAGTGTGAATATCAAGCAAGAATTTTTTGAAAATAAACAAAATTTTGCATTTGTCTGAAGTTATCTGTGAAATCACCTAATCACTTCTCATTTTAAAGTTTTCAAAGTGCCTGTCAGTTATTTAAAAAAAATCTCTGTGTCTGTTATTGGTAAGCACATAAGAGGTTCTCAGTGGATGCTTGTTGAAAGAATGACTAGATTAAACATTGGAGTGTACTTCTATGAAGACCAGCTGTTGTGGTCTGTATTCTTGAGGATGTGGTGTTAGAAAGAAAATATAAGAAATATTTCATATTGTCCTATCACTGCTTGAACTATGCTATGAGTTTAATGAAGAGGAACTGATAGGAGCCTTAAGCTCACTAGGATGTAGCATTTAGAGCTTCAAGAGACCTCAGTAATCGGCAAATGCAATATATGCCCATTACATCGAACTGAATTTCCTACCATCCATTTTCCAGATAAGGAAACTGAGGTTCAGAGAAATTAAGTGATCTGGTAAAGATCACTCAGCTGGGAAGCAACAGAAATGAGATTTATACTAAGGTCTTCTAACTTGCAACCTAATTTTCTTTTTATTATACAACTTCGCCCTTCTATTGATAAAAACCTTTTTTTTTCGTCTTTCTTACTCTGCTGTAATAATTGTATTCGATTTTAAGTATGTGTGGGATACCAAATATAAATAATGATACTTAATATCATTTAAGTTGCTACCATTTCATGCCATTTTTGATAGTTTGTAGTGGGAATCACCATGAAGAATTTTCAAAGTAATTGTATTTTAAATTCATTTATTTTAATTTCAAAGTAATTTCCTTTTAATTTTGAAGTAATTTTAACTTTATTCTCAAGCCAGGTTAGCATCGTTGGAGTCATCATTGACTTCTCATTCTCTCTTACCCCAACCAGTCATTTGTCAAATCTTTTCAATTCTATCTCCAGAACCTCTTGTATATCTGGGTACTTCTCTTAATCATATCACCACCATTCTAGTTCAGGCCCTTGTCACCTTTCTCTCAAACTATTATAGTAGTCTTTAATTGATTTCCCTGTCTCAAATGTCTTCTCCATCTAATCTTTTCTCCCCACAGCTGCCAAAATGATATTTCTAAAGCTTAGAGCTGATCATGGCACTTTCCTACTCAATAAGTTTTAGTGCCTTTCTAATACCTCTAGCATCAGACACATATCCCTTTGGCTTTAAAATTCTTTACAACCTGTTCACAACATACTTGTCCAGCTATACATTATTCCCTTTTGTTAACTCCAGTTAAACAGGCCTTTTTTATTCTTCCTTACATCTGACATTCCATCTCTAGTCTCCATGTCTTTATACATGGAGAAGCTGGCCCCGTGTGTGATGCTTTCCCTCATGTGTCTTTTTGAATCTGTAGTGGTCTTCAATCAATCAATAAGCTTTTATTAATTTATTTCCTTCAATACTCAACTGAGGCAACATCCCTTATATAAAGTCTTTTTTAAATGCTAGTGGTTCCCTTCTGAAATTAACTTGTGTTTGTATGTGTATGTGTGTATACATACACATATATGTATATATATGCAAGTTATGTCACCAGATGGAATGTAAATTTCTTGAAGACATGGCCTATTTCACTTTTGGTTTTATATCTCTGAGGATTAGTATGTATAGTATCAGGAACATAATAGTCACTTAACAAATATTTAATTGACAGATGTTTTATGAGTGTGTGGTGGATATGTTTTATTCAGTAACAACAACAGACATATACCACTTTGAAGTTTGACATTTGATTTATTTATGTTGTCTCATTTTGTCTTTACATCAACTCTGTGAAATAGGAATTATTACTAAGTTCATTTTACAGATGAGGAAAATTGAGACTCAGAGAGGTCAAATGATTTATCAAAGATCTTGCAACTAACAAATGTCTGATGAAGGATTTGGATTTTAAGTCCAGTGTCCTGTCAATAATTTTGCATTGTTAGAAAGTAGCACTTATATATAGATTCAAAGTAAAGAGTCACACAGTATTATTCAGATCGAATATAAAATGATCAATCAGGATGTGGAAGAGGATTTGGTGTAAGCACTGAAGATTTTTTTAAGATCTGAAAATAAAAACAAACTGCTTTTATCAATAATAGACCTTATGAAATGACACAAATAAAAGAATAACAGTAGCCCTTGTGGTTCATCATGTTTTATATGTACTTCTGAAACAACTTTAAAATATATATTTACATCATGTTTCCTTGTACCTCCAAAGAAGCCATTTGAATTGTTGGGTTATTTATCTAGATTTTTTTAATGCTTTAGTTCTATTGGATAAATTCCTATTCCTAAAATCATCTTTGTGATTGTGATTTTAAAAAAAAAATTGACTCTATGATAATTATATTTTGGGGTATTTTAAGAATACATGCTGAAGCATAGTTCCAAAGGAGTCATCAGGTTTTTCACGTCATTAACCCAGGTATTTTTTGTTTGTTTTAGTTTCATTTTAAAATGTGGTATATTGGTATTTATATAGGATTTTCCTCTAAAATGAGATTTCTTTGAAAGGAAAAAACAGCATATAGTTATATGCTGAACAATAGTATTAGTTATGGGGCACACTCAGGACTTCTCTAAGTTATATTTGGAAAGAAAAAGCACAACCTATATTTATGGCAACAAAATATATTTAGTGGACTTTTTAATTGTGCCTTTAAGACCCAACAATTCTTTCAAGAATTTACTTCAACAAGAATAATACAACATTGATATGCAAGTTGTGATTAAGAGCTTAACTAAATAACTAAAACATAATGATATATACCGCATTTTACTGGTATTATTTGTTCAGTCATTTTCTTGAAAGACTGCTGAGATCGTCAAACAATGGGAGGTTTGACACAAATTAGAACATATGTGTCCTTGATCTTGGTGTGCAGTTCTCATTGATAGTAAAAAGAGTTATTCTTTGGCACCGGAAGCCAGTGAATGGTAGATTTCTTTTTAGCTTGGGAATTTAGCTACAAAATATCAGCTAGTATGATGAAAAGTTTTTTGGTGTTTTATTTAAATACATACACATATACATATATGTGCACAATACATACATAAATGCACATATATGTACGTATATATCCTTACATAATTGCTCTGTTTAATCATGTTATAGAATATTTGAGACTCTTGAAATAAACAAATTGGAGCAAATACTTTCTGAAGATTTTTCAATGCTAAATCCTAAAATTCTATGGAAGAATATTTTGTCTCATTTTTTAAAAAAAATTAGGTGATCTTTAAAAACAAAATAATTGAAGATAATAGATTTTTCTTGGTATTGTTTCATATCACACAAAATAAAATTAGTTACACTAGTCTTTAGGTCATAGACTAGAGGATTCTTGTCTTGACTAATTCATATTTTTAAAACATTAGTATTTGTAAAAAATTAATTTGACTTGTGAATAAGTTCATTTTTGAATACAAGCAATTTACAAAGCTTTCTCCCATGTTTCTTACAGATGCATAAATAAACAAGTGAATTAACTTTATAAGGCTTATAAAAACCAGAGATAAAACTGTTGGAGAAAATCAACATTCTAAATCATGCTAAGTCTTTTCCTATTTTACTCATCCCCTAGCAGAGCATTGACAAAAATATGAAATTGATTTGGTTGAAGGGTGTTAAAGAGCCGACAGCCAAATGTCACAAACGATGAATGGCTGCAGTGTTGAAAAAATCAATAGGGAGGTTAAAGCTGGTCCTGTGAAAGACTTGGCAGACTGCTCTGTTCCAGGAAGATATCTGTCTTCTGGCCTTGGTTGCATGATCAAAAGGAAAACTTGATAGGTTTAATGAAGGGAGATACTGTAAAACTGACAACAGAAATATAGACACTGTGGTAAACTGTAGTGCACATCAGTGAGTGGAACCATTAGATACATTTTTCAGTGTAGAAAAATATATTTATAGGTAAGGATGTCAAAAATATTAACACTTTAAAAATACTTTTTTATTGTCCAATTAGCTAATGTATTTACATCATATAAGCAGTGTTTTGTAGTTTCTTTATATCTAAATGTTCTGCATTTAGGGTAAACTGATGAGTATGCTACTTAGTCAACTAATTTTTCCAATCAATTCTTTCAAATTTAAAAATCTAAACTAATATTTTATCTGTGATTCTGAAATGACAATTTCCAGGAGTTATAAAGTTCCAAGGAAGAGAAAAATGTCAAACACTTTTATCAAAGAAGAAAGATTGCCCCAGTGATGATAAGTAAAGTTAATTTACCCCGAAAAACATATTTTGTTTTTGCTTCTTATTAACCATGTGACTTTATATAAAGTACTTTCCTTCTCTGGGTCTCAGTTTCCTCACTTATAAAATGAGAGTTGAATAGATTATCTGTAAGGTCTCTTTCAGCTCAAACAATATAGTAAAAGGGGATCAGATTTCATGTACCTATTGATATACAGTTTCATAGGCTAAAAAAAAAATTATCTTTGTGAAGGTTTTCACGAATCAAAATTATGAAGCCTGACACTTCAAGAGAGAACTAATAAGATTTACAGATTTTTGCTTTTGTAAGTTCATCATAATTCATCCTCTTTCTATTGGATACCAACAAACATTTTTACACCTTCATTTGTTTCACTTGGATTAAGAACTCTGTCTTTGATATCAAGTACAAAAATATTTATTGACCAAGAAGCATAGTGCTAGGTACCAGTTCAACCTTCTGATCTTCTAAGTTAGTCATATTCCTTTCCAAATTCTTTTTTAAAAAAATCTCGAAATGCTGTGATATTCTTTTTATGGAATGGTGTCCTTTTAAGAAATTCTTTTATTTATGTATATAATAGCAAAGGAAAACAGTTTTTGTATTCATATTGGCCATCAATGGTGGCAGTCTCTTTGTGTATGCCTCCTGTTTGCATACATGCTTAAGAAAAATGAACTCATTACTTTAAAATTCCCAAATGCCACATTCAACTCAAGCAGGGAAGATGATAACCTGTGTTTTTTCTTTTCTTTTCTTTTCTTTTCTTTTCTTTTCTTTTCTTTTCTT
>JAJPUD010001887.1:173228-258228 GCA_023553655.1 Myrmecobius fasciatus
CTTTTCTTTTCTTTTCTTTTCTTTTCTTTTCTTTTCTTTTCTTTTCTCTTCTCTTCTCTTCTCTTCTCTTCTCTTCTCTTCTCTTCTCTTCTCTTCTCTTCTCTTCTCTTCTCTTCTCTTCTCTTCTCTTGCCCCTCTCCCCTCTTTTTTTAAAGAAGAAAAAAAGAAGTCTGGCAGATTTTCTGCAAGTGGACTTTGTAATAAAAATGCCCCCTACTTTGTTGGGATGGTATTTGGAGGGCTGCTGCCATATGTTACTTTCCTTTTTAGCTGGGATTATGCCATCATTATTGCTGATAAAAGCTGTTTACTGCCTTGGCAAAGGAATGATGCTTGGAGCAGTTTTGGAAACCGTCATTCAGTTTACAAAAAAGTTCATTTAGTGCCAGATGCTAGAATCCTAGGTCTTTGTTATCTTTTCCCATTATTGGGTTCATTCATTGTTTATTTCTCCCCCAACCCTTTTGTAATATAATGTTATCTTTCTTAAATTTTTTTAAATTTCATGCAGTTAAACATAATAGGTTCTTATAACTACATGGTATTTATAGGCTACTGACCAAGCCTAAGGTGGGCAATTTGGTTTTCAGTGGCAATAATTATGTGAAATTAGCATTATAGTGTGTAAGGGTTTCTGATTACTTTCATATCTTTTGTAGATTTATTTTTTTAGTATTCTTACATTGTAAGGAAGAGGAGATAGTAGAGCATTTGCATGTGCTCACTAATGCTGAAAACAATTTTATGTGCAAGAAGAGTTGGGATTTTTACTCAGCTCAATCTATTGTTTGTATGCTATTATTGAAAAAAAACCAGCAACTTATAATTTGGACTTTGGGGAACGTAGAATAGGACAATTAAACTCTCATAAGGTTATCAGCCAGGAAATTTATTTTAAAGTAACTTTTTATTTATAAGGGTTATATCTTTTATACAAAATTCTGTGTGATAAAGATGATTAAGTGGAATTTTGGCTAGTCTATAGGAATGTGGACCTTTCCTATAGTTTGTTTAATGATTCTATTTTTGTGGTTATTAAAAATACTCTACTAATGCAATTTGCAGTACTTCCTTACCTAAATAAATGTTTTTTTTTGAGTTGTTATGCTTCCTCCCCCTCCAAATTGTCAACCAGTGGCTAACCTTGCAAAAATTTTTTTTTTCCCTCTCATCTAAGCTGGTTTAACATATAGTTGGCCTTCACTTGAAGTCTTTTTGACTCCGAAGGATTTTGTTGCTACAACATTTGAGAAACCTTACCTTCATGTCATTATGAAGTAATTTTATAAAAGATTTGATGACAGTAATATAAGTAATAATACTAACTTACATTTATATAGTACTTAAGGTTTACAAAATGATTTACATATATTTTCTCATTTTCTTTACGGCAACTCTATGAGGTAAAAACTAAAAATATTATTCCCATTTTGCAAATTAGATACTTGAGGTTCAGAGGTTAAACAATGACTTCCTTGTGGTTAGTTAATAAGTATCAGATGTAATTTTTGAGCGCTAGGTCTATTGTAACCCAAATTTCAGCATTCTTGTGTTACGTGTCCTGTCTGTGAATGGGAGATCATGTTATTATTTATGTTCTCAATTCATCCTTCACACAGCTATCAATAAAACTTCTTAGTGCACAGGTCTTTATGGGTCTTCTGTTTCAAAACTTGTTGCCTATAGCATAGCCTAGTAGTTAAAGCCTTACATAATTAAGCTGAAATAGCTGTGATACAGTGGAAAGAGAACTGACTTTGAAGTCTGAGAATCTTGATTCATATTCTTTCTCTGATAATACCTGCTTGTGTAGCCTTGGACAAGTCACTTAACTTGCCCTGGGTCTCAGTTTCCTTATCCTGGTTATGTCTTTGATCCTCACAATAATTTGGTAATTGGCTCTGTAGAATGAGAAAGCATGGTTGTATCATTCTTTGTGTACCCATCCCTCATATTCTTCCTTCTCTTATTACATTATATGCTTGTTGAGGGCAGAAACTGGTTCATTTCATCTTTCACCTCTTTATTTTAAATGACTAGTACAATGTTTTAAGTAAAGTTACTAACAAATTTATACTGTTTAATTAAAATGTTTGTCAACATTTTAGTTAGATCCAATTCAATGAATATTTATTACTATATTTATAAATACTTATATGATTGAGTTCAGGATGATGAATTTTTCTCCCATTATAATTCTGGGATATAACCTACTAAATTATGAAGGGGTTGTTAGTTATTTTGTAGAAGGAATACACATACCTTGAAGTATTGAAATGTTTTTTCTAATATCCCATCTTGTAAATCTTTGTTTTCCTATAGTGGTAAAATGTGCTTTAACTGTATTTTTAAGTAGACCTTTTAAGTTCTTCTAGGCAAACACTTATTTTTTTAGTAGGGAGAAAGTGAATACTCTTTAAAAACATTAGAATCTGAAGAAATGAAATAACATGTTAGATTCCTATGTAAAGATGATGCTATTGATCAGTATTATGTTTGAGTCATTTTTCCTAGTAATTGGATTGCACTGATTGTCATTCATTTGCTGTTTGGACCAAGAGCTTGAATCAGCTAGATTGTTGACTATGATTATGGCTAGAGTGCCTGTGGCCCAATGCTATAGTGAACTGACCTGCATAGTCTAGGAACCCATAATCTAACCTCTGCTCTGATTGAGTTTACCAAGTATAAATTTTAAAGTCAAATAAGAAAAGCCAAATCAATTTAGTTATGACTGTTTCATTATTAACTAGTATTATTTTGAAATCATAGCTCATCCCCTAAAAGTTTTCTAACTTTAACTTTAGAATATGATTCTGTGATTCTAAGTATGAATTTTTCTTTTATATATTTGCTAGCCAATGACTGTCTTGATAAATTTTCTAGCAGAGTGCTCTGTAAATAATGGACACTTAAGTCATTGTTGTATTATATTACTGTATCAAAATGACTAGTTGGCATTGAGGATGGAGTAGGATGCCTTTGACACTTTTGATCACCCTTTCCTTTTTTTTTTTTTTTTCCTTTTTGCTGAGGCAATTGAGGTTAAGTGACTTGCCCAGGGTCACACAGCTAGGGAATGTTAAGTGTGTGAGACCAGATTTGAACTCAGGTCCTCCTGACTTCAGGGCTGGTGCTCTAACCACTACACCACCTAGTTGCCCCTTGATCACCCTTTCCTCTCTGAATTTTCCAAAAAATACACTCCTGATTTTCCTTTTTTTTCATCTGATCATTCCTTTTAAGTCTCCTTTGCTTGATCTTCATTTAGCCTGTATCTGCCGATTGTGGGTGACTTCCAAGTCTTTGTCCTGGACCTTTTTCTCTTTTCTCTCTATAGTATTTTGCTTGATAATTTCATCAGCTCCCATACATTCAGTTTTTATCTCTCTGCAGTTGATTCTCATCTGTAGCCTTACATATCTTGGGCTCCTCATGCATATCCTTTATCCAACTTTGACCTCTTTCCTGACCTTTAGTATCATGCCTCCAATTGCTTTTGGATATCTTAAACTGACTGACTCATAGACATTTTAATTTCAGCATGTTCAAAACTAATCTTGTTTTCTTTTCTTCTTCTTTCTCCTTCTTCTTTCTTAACATCTGGTGAGGGTACCATTAGCTGGGTACTGCTGCTGGACCTGGAGTCAGAAAGACTTGAGTTCAAATTTAGTCTCTGACATTTACAAGCTGTGTGACCCTCTGCAAATTATTAAACCTTTGCTGATCTCAGTTTTCTCATCTGTAAAATGGACTTAACAATCAGTGGCACTTTCCTCATGGGGTTGTTGTAAAGATTAAATGAGATAATATATGTAACCTTAAATATATAAATATAAGCATAATAATAAGTATACAAATATTATATATTGTTGTTATATAGACACATATTCCACCAATATATTTTAATTCTAATGGTTTGTCTTTAAAATTACTGTCATATATCTTCATATAACCTAGGATTTGCCATTGTTGTCAACAAAGGAAGTTCCTATTTATTTATTTATTTATTTATTTATTATTTTATTAATTTATTTTTTGCTTTTTGCTGAGGCAGTTGAAGTTAAGTGACTTGCCCAGGGTCACACAGCTAGGGAATGTTAAGTGTCTGAGACCAGATTTGAACTCAGGTCCTCCTGACTTCAGGGCTGGTGCTCTATCCACTGTGCCACCTAGCTACCCCAGAAGTTTATATTTATATCGTGTTTTTCAATTCACATGACACTTTCTTCACTACAAGTCATCTCACTGTCAACCACAAATGTGGTTGACCTAGAGTAGGAGCTCCCATATATCCTTGATAGAAGATTTATGAGTGTATAAAGACAAGTGTTATACCAGATGAAACAGTATTGCAAACAGTATTTTTGAAGGGCATTCCCACATTGATGAGATCAGGTAAATACTGAAGTATTTTTTCACAATCAGATTGAGGCAAGCCGTATAGATATTAGTATCAGTTTTATTGTTGAGAAAACTGAGGCTCAAGAGAAATGTTTTTCTCAGTTGTGTAGCTGGTAACAGAGTCATGGGCTCAGATAAAAATCAAGTCCAGGTCTTTTTTCACTGTTTTCTAAAAGTACCCACTAGAACTAGCCCTATACTAAATACCTACAGATCCATAAATCAATCACCTACAGTTTTAACTTGCAACTTTAGAATGCGAAAATTAATACTACATTGTGCTTGAAAGATCTCTCAGCACTTAAAAAAAAGCTTATACAACTTCTTTATATTTAATTTAAGACTTTTAGTCATAATATCATGTAATCATTGATCTGGAGTTGGAAAGGATCTTAGAGACCAACTATTCTAATCCCTCTCATTTTACAGATGAGGAAATTAAAGACCAGAGATTTTTAATATATTGCCCAATGTCACACAGCTAGTAAGTAGCAGAATCAGAATTCAAAACCAGTTCTTCTTACAGTCAATCCAGTGTTTTTCCCATTGCACCAAGTGGTTTGATGTAAGGAAAATATCCCTGACGATTAGAACTATCTCAAAGTAGAATAAGCTGCTTAAGAAAATAGTGAATCTGACTAGAGGTCTTTACATTTGAAGACTGGATAGTTACTTTGATTATGTTGTAGAATGTGATTTTTATTCATATTCAGGTACAGGTTGGACAAGGTAACATGTAAGTTCCCTTTTGACTCTTGAAATTTTGACATTTTTGCTGTGGTATTTTTGAATATAATATTGTCAGTTTTGAATGTACCTATTCCATATATGATTTCTAGGTTATAACCATAAAAAATATAGAGCATTAAATCTGTTTTTACCAGATTTGTTTTTTCATTGGTATAACTGGAATTCTCTGAGGGCTGTCAGTACAAATATCAGCAAATGCTCTGCAACTTATATAGTCTCTCCCTTTTTTTTCCCCTCATTTAAATCTAGGTCTGTCCATCCCACTTAGGTTAAATGCATTTGCAAGAGCTACTTATGGGCTTGATCTTAATAATGAGGGACTGGAAGGCTTTGTTCTACTACATTTCCATCTTGGACCAGTTTGTTCCTCTTTTGCTCTTCCTCCCCACTGAGAGTGGGGGACTTAACTGTATTAATGCTGAACTTATTGTAGGCACTTCATCCAGTTAGCCCTCTGCAGCTCAGAATTCCCAGACTCAAGAAATTTATCAAATTCAGCTCTTCTTATAGACAAGATGATAGGCAAATTCTTTTAAATTTATAGTTTTGCTGACTTTTCTGGAGTTAAGTGACTTGCTTAGGGCTACACAGTATGTCAGAGGTGGGACTGGAATCTTGACTCTAAGTCTAGTGCCCTACTGACCTGCCTCTCTAGGGAATTAAATAATGTTCAGCAAAAAATATAGACTCCGATACAAAGAGTCTGTATGTCATAAACAATGGAAGACATTCTAATATTTACTGTGACTGTAGAGACAATTTGATATTTACTCAACCAAGATTTTTTTTTTGATAATACCTTTTTATTTCTCTATCATAAGTGTATTGGAATTGCCCTGAATCACCTCATTGTTGAAAAGAGCCATATCCTTCAGAGTTGATCATCACATCATTTTGTTGCTATGTACAGTGTTCTCTTGGTGTTCTACTCACTTCACTTAGCATCAGTTCATATAAGTCTCTTCATATCTTTCCGAAATCATCCTGCTGATCATTTCTTATAGAGCAATAATATTCCATAAAATTCATTATTCAGCCATTCCCCAACTGATGAACATCCACTTAGTTTTCAGTCGTAACATTTGTCATTAGCCTTGCCAATATGATAGATGTTAAGTGAAACTTTAGAGTTGCTTTAATTTGCATTTTCCTAATTAATGGTTTTGGAGTATTTTTTTATTTAGCTTTTAATAACTTCATTTGAGAGCTGTTTGTTTTCATGCTTTGACCACTTCATTGGGAAATAGCTCTTATTCTTGTAAATAGTTTGAATCACTCTCTTATATGTCAATTAATCAGTTCAACATTTATTAAGTACCTACTATGTATCAGGCAGTGTGCTAAATGTTGGTGATAGAAGAAAAGAGTCACCGCCCTCAAGGAATTTACAATCTAACTGGAGAGACAACAAGCTAGTAAATGTATACAAAGCAAGCTATATACAGGATAAATAGAAAATAATTTTCCAAGAGAAAGCATCGAAAGTAAGAGGGTTTGGGAAAGCTTCCTGGAAGAAGATGGGACTTAAAAAGAAGCCAGGGAGGTCAGTAGTTTGAGTAGAAGAAGGAGAGCATTACAGTCATGGGGGACAACCAGAGAAAATTCTCATAGTCAAGAGATAAAAGTGTCTTATGAGTGGAAGCCAGTGTCATTGAATCAAAGAATATGTCATGAGAGGTAAGGAGTAGAAAGATTAGAAAGAACGGAAGGAGCTAAGTTATGAAAAGCTTTGAATGCTAAGGAGAGCATTTTGTATTTGCTCTTAGAGGTAATAGGAGGCCATTGGAATTTATTGAGTGTATATAGGAGGAAGAGGACTTTGATTTGATTGTACCTACGTTTTAGGAAAATCATTTTGAGTGACTGATTGCAAAATGTATTGGCTTAAAGAGAGCCTTGAGGCAGAGTGACTCAACAGCTGCCTTTTGTATTAATCCAAGTACTCAGTGATGAGGACCTGCAACAGAGTGGTTGCAGTGTCAGAGAAGAGGAGAGGACATATTCAAAAGATGTTGCTAAGATAAAATTGATAGACCTTGGCAACAGGTTGATAAGGGAGGAGTGAAAGTGAGAAAACCAGGAAGACTTCTCCTTGTAAGTGAGAGGTTGGGAGAATGGTGTTGCCCTCTATAGTAATAGGGAAGGTAGTCATGGGGGACAGGATGGATAGTGAGTTTTATTTTGGGCATATTGAATTTAAAATGTTTACTGAACATCTAGTTGGAGATATGTGTAAGTCAATTGGAGAATATATCTTGGAAATAAGATCTCTGATAAAGAAACTTACTGCATGGGGCTGCAGTGGGTAGCGTATATATTGGATTTTTTGGTGCAAAACTTTTCAAGTTCTATGTCAAAATATTCCAATTTACTTTCTATGATCCCCTCTGTCCCTTCTTTGGTCATAAGCTTTTTTCATTCATTCTTTCATTCATAAATCTAAAAACTCTTGATTGTTTATGATTTAATATTTTTAAATATTTATATAATGACTAGATTGCTTTTGATATTGATACATTCCTTTTGTCTAACATTGCACATTTATCACTGTTGAGCATTTGTAATCTCTACTTTTTGCAGAAATTACACATCATTTACTGGGTTGGGTATTTGGGAAGAATCTAATTCTTTTTTTCTGATCTAAATAGAATAGACAGAAAAAGAAGATGTACATATTTGGAGTACTAGGATTTGACAAAATAGATCTGTTTTTATTCTTTTTATTTCCTAATGAAATGAACAAATCAGTAAACAGACATTTCAATAAAAATTAAAAGGATTGCTTATAAAATTGTGAATGGGTATACAATTTACTCCTTTAAGTGTATATGTGTTTATATATATATATACATATGCATATGTATATATATACACATATATGTATATATATGAAACATTTAACAAGTAATCACAAAATTCCCTTCTTTTATCTGTCCTATTCTGAATTTCTTTTTTTTCCTCTGTTAGATTATTTGTTAAAGATGATCCTTAACAAAACTTGCATGTTTATTCCTCACAACGGTAGCTGTGTAGTTATGATATAATCTTATGTTTTTATGCATGTCTTTGTCTTCTGTGATGTCATAAGGATATTTTGAGCAGAAAATCCTATCTTAATATCTTTGCATCACCTCTAGTGCTTTTTATGGATTGGTCCTCTTTAAATGATGGCTGAAAGAATAAATGAATCATAGCTATATTAAGCTTTGCCTATTTTGATAGCACTTTACTTTGTACATTGTAAAAGTCATTGATATTTCAATATATATATATATATAGTAAGTGGCTTGGAACCTTACATGACTTTGATTTCTTTGTACATAGGCATACCTAGAATTCTCAGTGGTTATATAGTCTTGCAAAATAGTTTATGCTGTTAGAATATTTCGAGTTTTCAAGGAGTTGGTGAAAATCACATCAATAGTTTACCTTTTGTTGTTGTTGTCATTGTTAAGTCATTTTAGCCCTCTCTGACTCTTCCTGAATCACTTTGGAGCTTTCTTGCCAGAGATAACGAAGTGCTTTGTCATTTCTTTCTTCAGATCATTTTATAGATATGGAGTGGAGGTGTACATGGTTAAGTAACTTGCCTGGGGTCACACAACTAGTAAATGTCTGAAACCAGATTTGAACCCAAAGAAGATATATCTTTCTGACTCTAGGGCCAGTACTCTATCCATCAGGCTACTTAGCTGTTCCATAGTTTGCCTTAGATGATTTAAACTTTGAAAATATTTTATTTGAAAAATGTAAGAAAGAGGAATTCTTAAGTGTATGAATTTATTTTTAGTAAGAAAATCAGCTGATACCCCCAAGATTTTTTTTATTAAACTGCTCCTGAAAATTATTACTACTTTTATGGAAAAAGAAGCTCCTGCTTCTATCATTGATGATGGTAACTTCAGTGGATAAGATAGTTGGAAAACTTAATCAGATGGTTTCACTATATTCAACGGGATTAAATTTTCCAAGAGATTTAACTTTAGCCTGTGTTATATGGCAGAAAGAATACTGGGTTTGAAGTTGGAGGTCCTTACTTTGAATTCTTTGAATCTTAATTTGAATCTTAAACCCAGTCACTTAATCTCTCTATGCCTCAGTTTCCTCAACTTAAAAGTAAAGAAGTGATTGGACTCGATATTCTTCAAGGAATCCCTGTAAATTCTGAATCTATGGTTTGAAGTATCGATCAGGGGACTTGAATTCAAACCATGCCTCTGACACTAACCTAGGTAATATTGAGAAAAATCCCTTTAGTTACAAAATGAGTTATAAAATAGAGAAGGAGGATTGGGCCAGATAATCTCTGAATTCTATTCTAGAGGTATAATTCTTTAAATATACAAGAAGCTTATTTTTATGGGAAAATTCCTTGACTCTCTTGTAATACCACTATTATCTAAAAATGAAATTTATTTTTATGGAAAAATTCTGTGACTCTCTTGTAGCACCACTATTACCTAATTGAATAAATAAATTGGATTTGAAAGGGTTATTTATAATGCAAATTGGTATCTTTCAGTAGTTGGTTCATGGATTGTTGAGGTTTTAACACTTGCTTAGTCCTGGTTTTGCACTCTGAATTGAAACTAATTCTTTAACATTTATTCCATTAGCAAGCATTTATTAATTGCCTATTAAAGCTGGAATGCTCTTCTAGGTGCTATGACAAAAAATAAAAAGTGAAAGCTGTCTACAGGGAGCTTACACTCCAAAGCTAGAAAAGACAACTTATACCTGTATAAGCATCTACAATTTGTGTGGACATATACAAAATAGATGCAGAGTGATTCATAGCAGTGGGTTATTGGGGTGGGATGTTTGGGAAGGCACTAGCAGCTGAGCAGATGAGGAAAGGCTTTATGTAGAAAGTAGGTTTGAATTTAATTTTGAAAGAAATTGGGAATTCTTAGATATAGAGGGGAGGGAAGAGTACATTCCAGACCCAGAGTACTGGTGGCATGTATGAGGAATAGCAAGAAAATCAGTTTGGCTGGAAGAGAGAGAGAGAGAGAGAGAGAGAGAGAGAGAGAGAGAGAGAGAGAGTGTGTGTGTGTTAGAGAGTAATGTGCATTAAGGCTTAAAAGATAAACTGGTGTTAGGGTGTGATATTTTAATAGAATTCCAATTTTTTTGATATTTGGACTCTCTCTACCTTTTTCTTTTCAAGTGATAAAATACCTTTTTAAAAATTTGGAGCACTTTAGCAACAATTGTCTCTTCTCAAACTGCTCTTTTCTCTTAACACAAAATATTAATTTGTTTGCTTTCTGTGTTCTGGGCTATAGCTGTGTGGGGAGAATTTGACTTTTTTAAATTTTTCCCCCTGTTTAGATGCATCTGGAACCAAATGAGGGCAGTAAAGTCCAATAGAAAGCTTTACAAATGAAAGTTTTGTTTCTGCTTGTGCAATACCTTGTCTCCCCCCATCATGTATCCTGGGAAATCACACTGATCAATAGTTCCCATTTCAGTACAACTGCAGCCAGCATTACAACTGTATAAAATTTACAACATTGTCTGCTGTAAATTTTAATTGGAAAAGCCTTATAGCTTTACTCTCTATATTTGCAGGCTTAAATCTATATGATTTGAAAAAAACACACCTTCAAACAAATTTACAATTTATAATCCCATGTCATGCAGTCTTTATTGACAGTACAATATGAATAGGACAAAAACCAGTCTTATTGGGTGGGAAGATAGCTTTAAAATCATTTTTATAAAAAGCAAAGTTATCGAAATAACAGACTTACTCAGGTAAATTAATGTGTGGTAGAATAATTATGAACAATGTAAAGTATGGAATGTTAATAAATGTATGAATAAAAATTATATAGAGGTTTTTCTTATATCCTAGTAGGACTTGTTTTGTAATATAATACTCACTGCTCAGAGCTGGAGCACGGAAAGTGTCTCTTTCTGCACAGCTTTATTTCTGTCACAGGTCAGGCTCAAAATGCTGTGTGATACAGTTATTGACTCTAATCTGGGCATAAACACAAGTCCTTAAGCACTAGCCCAATTAATAATTTGCATAATTAACATGCATATTAAATAGGGACTGGCCTTGCATCTGTATTTGCAGTGATCAGGGTAATGAGGGCTAACGGAGCGGTGCCTCGGGCCTGTGTTAGCAGGCGTGTGGCAGTAGTAATTTTTGCTTGGATTGACAACTGCTAGACAAGCGGTCCCAGCATAAAACTAAACCCCGTTTGGCAGAATTAATCGTTGACAAACTGCTCTTAAAGCTGTAACATTGTTTCTGTCAGTTGTTCGGTTTGATGTCACTGTTAGACATAATAAATCAATAGTGTCAGAATTTGGTAATGTTTATAGCTGGCAAGGTTTATTATTTCATATGACTGTCATGTACAAATAGTAGTTATCATGGCTGCCTTTAAATTACCAAAGACAGAATATTGCTTTGAATACTTCTAAAATTCTTGTTGCAATGAATTCTTTTAAAATCTGGGAGTATACTTGGTTTCTAGAGCTTTTCTGTTTTTAAATTTTGGATTCCATTTTCCATGGTAGAAATTCTGAACTGAAGAGAGAAAAAATAATTTCCTCCTGGAAATTGGGCATTGTTCTAAATGTAAAATATAATTTTATTTAAAGATCTTCAATCAAAAATAATTTCATAAACAATGAATCCTTCACTACTTCAAAAAGCCTTTCATTGTTTTGGATACTCTCCATACCACAGAAATCCTTCCAAATCTTTAGAAGTGAAATGGTACTCTTTATGTTACTGTGATTCTACAACCTCACTCTCCCTACCCCCTTCTCTCATTCCTTCCCACTTGTCCTTTGATCAACCTTCTTGGTGTGAGCCATTCTGGATGTTCTATTAAAAAAAAAAGACAATATTCAACATCTTCTCAAGCCAAACAGGATGTGCAGGACCTTGTGCTCCATTTGCATTGTTTTTAGGAACCTGGGTTAAAGAGTAGCTATTTAAGATGGTAGAATCAGAGATTTGAAAGAAGCCGGCATTTTCATCTACAAACAAACAAGCATTAGAAACATCAAGGAGAAGGGAAATAACTGAATAACTTTATGAGGAAATAAAAACCAACCTAACTGAAAGATGATTAAGCAGAATGGCGATATAATTAAACAATTGTTGTATAGGTGGCCCTTGATATTCGAGGCCAAGGTCTCCTGTTGTATCTAGGGCCATCTCCAATTGTCCTGCTCTATATCTTGCCAGATGGCTACCTAAAGTTTTTTAGGGCACTAAAACTTTTAAGAAAATTTAATTGTTTATAAAATTTATGTATGTATACTTATAGCAGTAAATGATAAAATAGATTATTATTGTATAATATTTATGCATTTTTGACAATTTTTAAAAATTTTCTTTACAAATGCATTCTCTTTGTGATTTTCTTCAGTACACCAAAATTTCTCAAATCCCATTATTGGTAAGCAAACCCATGAATAATCAGAACTGTAAATATGAAACTCCTGAATGTCAAGGGATGACTATAGAATGAATGAGTCAGCTGGATACAAGAAACTGAAGTTATGAACTTGGAAGATACATCAGAACTCAGAAACCTCAGTTTTTCTGACATTTCAAAGACCTTTTAAAGAATTCAAGGTCATATCCACACCCCCATTGAAACAGCAAAGTATGACTTTAGTGACAGAAATATTAATTTTGATAGTGCTCATGTTTCTGTAAGTGTAGTATAATAGCAGAAGAATTGGGAATCAGAAATTAAGTTCAAATATTGGCTAGGGGACTTAATATGTGATCTAAGGCAATTGAAGCTCTCTGGGCCTTAGCTTCCACATCTGTAAAATGATGATTTTGAACTAAAAAAATAAGGTTTATTTCAAACTCAACTCTGTCATTTTTAGAAATTTATTTCCCTACTAATGTAGGGAAATTAATTAATATTCTCTACTATTGTAGCTTCTGATGTACATGGTGAAAATGTGGCTCTCATTTTACAGATGAAGAAACTGATGTACAGAGAAGGAAAGGGTTTTTCTATAGTCTCAGAATAGGAGTTCAGCCTCAAGTCAGGTTTTCTCACTGTTCTTTATAGAACTATTTTGCCTACTTCTGAAACAAATGTGAAGAGATACAGATTGAGTATTGAGCTTTGGAGATAAATTTGAATTTCTGAGCATGTTAAGGATGTGAAAGAAAATATTATTAGGTGTTCATTATGCCTTTAGTAAATATATTCCTCCAACACTCACATACTTACCCATACATACGCACATCCACTTTTCTTCCTCCACCCCAGTAAATCATTTATATAAGATTAACTAATTCTCACAACCTCACCCAAGTTGAACTTTTGGGGCAAGCTTTATGCATTCTTAATACCAATACATTTTATTCATATGAAGATTAAAAAAATTTTGGAATTTGAAATTACAGATTCATGAAGGTATTGACTTTTGACTTATCCATACTTATGGTTTGTAGCAAGTGATGCTGTAAGTGTTCTTTTATACTTATGAGAGAGATTCCATCACATTCATATACCAAAACATTTTCAGCCATTCCTCAATTGATGGACATTCCTCAGTTTCCAATCCCTTGCCACCTCAAAAAGAATTGTTAAAACCATTTTTCCATGCAGGGTCCTTTTTCCTTTTTTATAATCTTTTTGGCATGTAGATCCAGCAGTGGCACTCCTAACTATATATTATGATGAAATAATAGAGAAGGCTATCTGGAGAGAAAAGTGATCAAGAGAGCAAATAATTCTACTTGTTCAAAACATAGGTATGACATTAAAATATGATAAAGAATTTTTCTTTAGTAGAGTGGCTTTTTAAAATGGCTCTGAGTGTACTTCCAAAAATATTTTAAGAAGTGGCAAGATTTTGGAAATAAAGAAATAATCAATAAATAAAATGGGTGTGTGTGGTGTATGGGTGTGGGTGTTATATAACTTTCCAAAGTCACTACTTTGAAGGATGACATTCCTTGTATTACAGAGGCTCTGGAATGTTTTGTATTTCTTTAGGGAAAAAATTAACTTTTTTTACTTTGGGTAGTTGTAGTATATTTATCCTCATTTATGAAGATAGTTTATGTGACTTGCCTAGGGTTATATGACTAATAAGTATTTGAGGTCCAATTTGATCTTAGGACTTTCTCCTTCCACATCCAAGGTTATATGCACTGAACCCCTCCTAGTTGCCTTATTTTAAAAAAAAAAGCTTTTTTAGGTCATATCTCTGATAATAGTTTGATAAATTTGTGCTTTGTTACTAGATTTTGTTAATATCAAGAATCTGTGATCTCATTGCAGAGGTAAAAGGAAGGAATAAGCATTATTAAATTCCTCCTCTTTGTATATCCTATAAATCTTACACAAAATGTCCATCCGACATCTTGAGATCTTTTGATTTCTTTTTTTTTAATTCTTATGTATTTTCCCAATTATATGTCAATATAATTTTTAGCATTCCTTTAAAATTTTTTTTTACAAAATTTTGAGTTTCAAACTTTTCTTCCTCTTTTTCTACCCTCCACTCTTTCTAAAGTGGTAGGCAATTTGATTTGGGTTATACATGTTGCTATCATGTAAAACATTTCTATATTAGTCACAGTTGCAAAAGAAAAAACAGATCAAAAGGGGAAAACCTTCTCAAAAAAGAATAAAGGAAGTGAAGAAATATGCTTAAATCTATATTCACAGTCCATCAATTCTTTATCTGGATGTGGATAGCATTTTCCTTCATGAATCCTTTGTACTTAGCTTGGATCATTGTCTTGCTGAGAAACAGCTGATTCATTTATAGTTGATCATCATATAGTGTTTCTGATGCTGTGTACAATGTTTTCTTGGTTCTGCTGTTTTTGCTTTACATCAATTTGTACAATTCTTCCAGATTTTTTTTGAAATCTGCTTGTTCATTATTTTTTATCGCACAATAATATTGCATTATATTCATATACCACAGTTCATCCAGCTATTCCCCAATTGATTCGCATTTCCTTTTTTTTTTCCTCTCAATTTCCTATTTTTTTGCCACACTAAAAAGGACTGCTGTAAATCCTTTTAATTTCTTTACATTGCATGATACCAATGCATCTCCTGGATGGTTTATCGGGTATCTGGGGCTATCTGACCTTCATAATTATTTTTTTCCCCATTGATACATTTTAAAATCTAAATCTAAATTTAGATCTAAAAGTTTCTAAAAGTT
The DNA here is from genome assembly GCA_023553655.1 of Myrmecobius fasciatus. Lineage (NCBI taxonomy): Eukaryota > Metazoa > Chordata > Mammalia > Dasyuromorphia > Myrmecobiidae > Myrmecobius > Myrmecobius fasciatus. The sequence goes on from JAJPUD010001887.1 coordinate 188,571, forward strand.
TCCTGTTCCCTTCCATGCCTTTGTCAAGTTTGCTCTTGCTAAAGGTATAGATTATTTTCATGAAATTTTTCTATAGATGGGAAAGTAAATATAGATCAATGGTTATTTATATTTTCTTGGTTGCCTTTTTTTGGGTAATAAAGTCTTGAGATTTTTCCCATGCCTTCGATCATAGAATCAAAGATCAAAGAGATTAGAATAATCTATACCAACTCCCTTATTTTATAAATGAGAAAACTGAGACCAAGAGAAGTTACATGACTTGTTCGGGATTGTGCAGGCTATAAATACTTTCCTCTTTGCGATATTAATTAATCAATAAATACTTTATTAGCATGTATGTTTTACTGTGCTAGGCAAATGCAATGATCAGATCTTTGAGCACAGGGATCTTGAAGTCTAACATATACATATACATATACAGAATCAATATAAGGAGAATAAATAACAATAAATAACAAAGTAGTTAAATATAGGTAGTTTGAGAGGAAGGCCATTAGCAGTGAAGGACAAGTAAATGAAGCTTAATGTGGACAATGTTATTTAAATTTCTTGAAGAAGAAAAAGATTTTGTGAGGTGGAATTGAATTGAATTGAAGATACATGGGAACTCAAAAGTAACTCACTTTCTAACTGGAATCTACTATTCCATCCTTGCCCTCAAAAGTAACTCACTTTCTAATTGGAATCTACTATTCTATCCTTGCCCTCAAAAGTAACTCACTTTTTAACTGGAATCGACTATGGGTATCATAACAATTTAGCCTTTTTATAGCTTGAATTTTTTGTCTGTTGTTTTAGTTTCATCACTAAATGCCATTAGACAACTGTTTGGTTGGTTCTCTTGACAAGCTTTCTTTAAATTTGTTTATCTTACCATTCTTTCTGTTTTATAAAACTATACTGCCATCATCTTCCATCCTCCTTTGTATAATATTTTAGAAATGAGTTTATAGTCTAAACTGATATTATTCTTGGCTAAGAGACCAAATATTTCCTGGAATAGATAGTTCTAGATTGTTTTAGTTCTCTTCATTGTGATATTATTATTTATATTTAAGTTACACAATTTATTGATGTAATTTCATACATTTTTTTGGCACAATAGCTTATTTATGTCAAATATAAGTTGTAATTCCATGCAATATCTTTTCTGCATTTTTATTCCTTTAGTTTTAAATTAACTTTTTTTTCTGTTTAACAAATCAGCTGACTCAATTGTGATACCCACTTCAGTTACAAGCTTTTTCTTGATTGCTCATATATAACTGTTTACATTTTTAAAAAGTTATTTAGTGTCTCCTGACTACATTTAAGGAAAATATTCATGATATATAGGCATGAGGCATGTTGGTGATTTTTTTTTTTTTGTTAAAGCTTTTTATTTGTATAACATATGTATGGGTAGTTCCCCAACATTGATCTTTACAAAGCTTTCCATTACAAATTTTACCCCCAGTCCCCTCCCCTCCCCTAGATGGCAGGAAGTCCACTACATGCTAATAATGTTGAAATGCTTGAGAAGTTATGCAAGAAAAATCCTATCTACAAGAAAAAAAAAAGAATCAGAGAAAGGCAACACAATGCAAACAAATGTCAGTAGAGATCATGAAAATGTTATGTTGTAGTCCATATTTCATTTCCCTCTCTCTGGGTGTATATGGTTTTCTTCAGTGAACAACTGGGACTGGTTTGAGACAATTCTTCGTTGCAGAGAGCCATGTCCATCAGAATTGATCATCATGTAATGCTGTTGTTGCTGTGTATGATGATCTCCTGGTTCTGCTTATTTCACTCAGCATCAGTTCATGCAAGTCTCTCCAGGCCTCTCTGAAATCGTCCTGCTGGTCATTTCTTACAGAGCAATAATATTCCATAACATTCATATACCATAATTTATTCAGCCACTCTCCAATTGATGGGCATCCCTTCAGTTTCCAGTTTCTAGCCACCACAAAAAGGGCCGCCACAAACATTCTTGCACATGTGGGTCCCTTTCCCTCCTCTAAGATCTCTTTGGGATATAGGCCCAGTAGAAACACTGCTGGGTCAAAGGGTATGCACAGTTTGACAACTTTTTGGGCATAGTTCCAAGTTGCTCTCCAGAATGGTTGGGTCCGTTCACAGTTCCACCAACAATGTATCAGTGTCCCAGTTTTCCCACATCCCCTCCAACATTCATCGTTATCTTTTCCTGTCATTTTAGCCAATCTGATAGGTGTGTAGTGGTATCTCAGAGTTGTCTTAATTTGCATTTCTCTGATCAATAGTGATTTGGAGCACCTTTTCATATGACTAGAGATGGTTTTAATTTCATCATCTGAAAATTGTCTGTTCATATCCCTTGACCACTTATCTATTGAAGAGTGGCTTGAATTCTTATATATATGAGACAATTCTCTATAAATTTTAGAAATGAGGCCTTTATCAGAACCATTAAATGTAAAGATGATTTCCCAATTTGATGCTTCCCTCCTAATCTTGTCTGCATTTGTTTTGTTTGTACAGAAACTTTTTAACTTAAAATAATCAAAATTATCCATCTGGTGTTCAATTAGGAGTTCCAGGTCTTCTTTGGACATAAATTTATTCCCTCTCCACAGGTCTGAGAGATAAATTATATTACGTTCCTCTAACTTGCTTACAAAGTCCCTCTTTATATCTAGATCATGAACCCATTTAGATCTTATCTTGGTATGTGGTGTTAGGTATGGATCAAGCCCTAATTTCTTCCACACTAGTTTCCAATTTTCCCAGCAGTTTTTGCCAAATAGTGAGTATTTATCCCAAAAGCTGGGGTCTTTGGGTTTATCGAACACTAGATTGTTAAGGTTATTGCCTAGGTTGTCCTGATAACCTATCCTGTGCCACTGATCGACTGCTCTATTTCTTAGCCAGTACCAAACGGTTTTGATGACCGCTGCTTTATAATATAGTTTTAGATCTGGTACAGCAAGGCCACCTTCAATGTTGGTGATTTTTAAGCCTTTGGCTCCTTGGTTTTTACTCAAAAAACTCAATTTTCAATTATTTTGACCATCTTCCTCTGTATTTACCATCTGCATTGAAGCCACTTAGTATGTTTTAATTTGGATTGTTGATTAAGTTTATCATAGAATTTCTCTTATCTCTTTCTTCTCTGCAATAGATGTTGGCATATAAACTAAAACTACCTTCATAATGATGTTTCTTCAAATGGCTATCATGAGCCCTGAACAATGAAATTTGTCAAATAAATGTTTGAATTGATGTTTCTTGCTTTCCTTTGGATACATTCTAAAACCAACCCACTAAATTTTTTATTTGCCAGTGTGAAAAGAAACTGTGACATGTCTTAACATTTAGCTGCATTTCTTCTTTTGATTTCATTCATAGCAAAAATGTCAATATTGTCAGGATTCAATCCTTCTAGTAGTATGCCCAATTATTGGTCATTCAACAAATATCTCACATCCTTGAATCTATGAATAGTTAATTTTTTGGAAGGTCTAGAAATTCTGATTCTTAGCAACTTCTATCTACTTTCTCTATTTTTATACTATTCTGCCATTGCCACTATAGTGGCAGAAGTGAGTTAAAAGGAACTGAGGACCATATTTTATTTTTTCTTTCTTTTATAGCTTGCCATACCAGTCTATTGCTGGCAGGCCTCTAGTTATTTAACAAACAATCCATTGCCAGTATCATGTAGTGCTTTCCAAACTTATTTTACCATTAAATGATTAATCCAAGAATTATAACAACAAAATTATAACAGTTCAAAAAGAGTATTTTTTATTTTACTTTTTGCTGAGGCAATTGGGGTTAAGTGATTTGCCAGGGTTACACAGCTAGGAAGTGTTAAGTGTCTGAGATCAAATTTGAACTCAGGTTCTCCTGACTTAAGGGCTGGTGCTCTACCCTTTGCACCACCTAGATGCCCCTAAAAGAATATTTTTAAATTGTCTCCTTTTTAAACTAGTAAAATTGTTGTTGTTGTTGTTTTTATGAATCTCCCTTTTAAAAATTTTAATAATATTTTATACATTCAAAGATAGTTGTCAACATTCACTTTTGCAAAACCTGTTTGTTCTAAATTTTTCTCCTTCTCCTGCCTCCTTCCTCCACCCCCTGCCCAAGAAGCAAACAGTTTGATATTTTTCTAAACATATTTCCATATTCATCATGCTATGCATTAAAAGATCAGATCAAAAGGGAAAAAATCACAAAAAAGGAAAAATAAAACAGCAACAAGCAGACACCAACAATAACAACAACAAAAGGAGAAATACTATGCTTTGATCCACATTCAGTTTCCATAATTCTCCTCCTGGCCATGGGTAGCATTTTCTATCACAAATCTATTGGAATTGCTTTGAATCATTTCAGTGTTGAAAAGAGACAAGTCCATCACAATTGATCATTATATAATCTTGTTACTGTGTATTATGTTCTCTTGGTTCTGCTCATTTCACTTTGCATCAGTTCATGTAAGTTCTCCCAGGCTTTTCTGAAATCAGCTTGTTCATTTTTTCTTAGTAGCCTTTCTTTCATAAGGCTGTTTCTGTTCTAGGGATTCAACCTTCTTTTCTATTTTAGGGTTGTTTTTTTTTTTTGGAGGCAACTGAGGTTAAGTGACTTGCCCAGGGTCACACAGCTAAAGAATGTTAAGTGTCTGAGACCAGATTTGAACTCAGGTTCTCCTGACTTCAGGGCTGGTGCTCTATCCACTGCCACCTAACTGCCCCTCTATTTTAGGATTTTCTAGGAAGGATTATTTCATCCTAGGTAGGAACTCCCATTTCCCCACATCCTTGCTTAATGTGCACCTTTCTGGCTAATGAATTTGTTTGTGGCTTTTCCAGGAAGTGTATTTCTCTAGGCTGTCTTACCAATGTGAACTATTCTAGTAGGTAGAATAGCTAGTATATGGGATTCTAGTATATGGAAATAGTGTTAAGGGTGAGCTGATTGCAGGCTTAGTTTTAGAACTTTTTATTCCTTTTGTCATTTTTGGGAATTCTGAATGCTACTCTGGGACAAGAGGTGAAACAAACCATCTCCCAAAGTGATTATAAAGAAAGACCTGAAAGTTAGAGCTAAGAGTGCCAGAGTTTAAGGAACAGTGCCTCCAAAGGACTATTGCTAATAGTCCTTCATCATCTTGTGTTAGAAGATAGTTAGCAATCACTCTGCTCATATCCTTCCATTCTTATTCCTGCCTTCTTGTTCTCTTAATCTATTTTTAGATATGTCCCCATAAGCCTTTTATTTTCTTTTGTGTGAGGTAAAATGCAACTGTAATAAAGGCTTTTATCATTACTGGGTGTGTGATTCTTTTGAAGAATACCTCTTAATTCCCAAAATGGACTGGAAGAGTTATATAAAGTTATATCTAAGGTATGCATTTTAATTATAGGAGATCCAGGTGATTGTCTTCAATGATCAATAAATAGTTGAAGATAGAAGAGTGAAGTAATGTTAGGATTGAAGATAAAGATAAGGGATTTATGTATATAAGCAATGGTAATTGAAATTGGACCATATCTGATAAAACTGTTTTTAGTTCTGGGAGCTACATTTTTTATTTTTAAAATTTTTATATCTTGTAAATTTAAAAACCAGAAAAAAACCACTTTTGTATATCCAGCAAGAAGACAAAAAAGTATTATATATGAAATAAGGTTCTATTTCATACCACTTGCTTTAAAAACAAGTATATAGTAAATTCCATATACTACTTTCCAAACTGTTTTGCTTTCTCTGCTTCCTTCTGAACTTTATTTTCTTAGCGTTTTAATATCCCTTTTTTGCAGTCATTTCCCCTGAAACCTCCCCTTCAGTTAAAAATATAACAAACCCTCTAATAAATATATGCAAGCAAAAAAAAACCCTCCTCAAAGTAGACATATTCAAAAATGTGTGCCTTGAATCTGTCACTTCTCTGACAAGAGGTAGGTAAAATGTTTGTTTCATCATAGTTCCTCTAGAGATAGGGTTGGTTATTGCTTGGATCAGTCTTTAAGTTATTTTTCTTTATAATATTGCCCTTGTATAAGTTGTTCTGGTGTTGCTCATTTTATATCAGTTCTTTCAGGCTATTTTACTCATATGTCATAATTCCCTAAGACATTCCCCAATTGCTTGATACTCCCTTAGATTCTAGTTCTTTTCTTTTTTTCTTTCAATTTTTCCTTAAATACCTTTTTTTCTTATGACTATTCTCTCTGGTATTCTCCCTTTTAACCCCATTTTTCCTTATCCTCACTTGTTTTTCTATTTCGATGTATTTCTGCACTAATCTCTCTCTCTCTCTCTCTCTCTCTCTCTCTCTCTCTCTCTCTGTGTCCATGTGTGTGCGTGCACAAGCATGCATGTGCATTGTGCATATGTTTAAGTGCGCAACCTTTTTTTTAGCTGGTTTAGATAATAGTGATGTATATTTGATGTACTGACTCCTATCTCTTCCTACATGTTTTGTTTACTCTTCTTTTTTTCTATTCCTTTCTTCTTTCTTTCTAAACTGGTATGTTCCTTCTAGCCTTCCTTCTCTTTTCTCTATTAAAGCCCTCAGAACAGAAACAAATCCACCTCTGAATCCCCACCCCCCTTCTTTGTTATTGAACTCCTCCCTTAATATTTGAAAATAGTGAGGTTCTAAAAGGACACTTCTCCTATTAGAATGTTGGTAATGCATTATCACATGGTTCTTTCTAATTGTCTAAATACATTTTCCTGTCTTGGTCTCTATTAACTTGTGTACTTGCATTTCATAGTTTCTACTCAAGAAGAAATTCTTGTCTTGGAAGTCTTCTATTCAATTAAACATTTATTTTTTCTTTTTCTATAGGATGATATTCAGTTTTCCAGATTGAGTTATTTTGGGGTTGTGAGCTCAAATATTTTGCCTTTTTTAAATCTTGTATTCCAAGTTCTCTTCTTGTTTGTAATAGAAACTGCCAGATCATAGGACACACTAAATAGGTTTCTTTGGTATTTGAACTGCTTCTTTCTGGATATTTCTTCTATTTTTTCTTTGATATGGGAGCTATAGATTTTGCACTTGATATTTCTGATACTTTTCCTTTTGAGGTTTCTTTTAGGAGGTGATTAATGCAGTCTCTCTTTTTAAATTTTGAGTTCCAGACAACTTTGAGATGAAGAAGTTAAAGCCATTTATGTAGTCATATGAAAAATGCTCTAAATCACTATTGATTAGAGAAGTGCCAATTAAGGCAACTCTGAGATACTGTTTCACATCTCTCAGATTGGTTAAAGTGACAGGAAAAGATAAATAATAAATGTTGTAGGGGATATGAGAAAACTGGGACACTAACGCATTGCTTGGTGCAGTTGTGAACTGATTCAAATATTCTCGAGTACAGTTTGGAACTATGCCCAAAGTGCTATCAAACTGCATACCCTTTGATCCAGTGATGTTACTACTGGGTCTGTATTCCAAAGAAATCATTAAAGAAGGTAAAGGACCCACATATGCAAAAACATTAGTAGCAATTCTTTTTATAGTGACAAGGAATTGGGAATTGAGTGGATGCCCATCAATTGAGAATGGCTGAATAAGTTATAATATATGAATAAAACGAAATCTTATGTCCTATAAGAAATGATGAGCAGGCTAATTTCAGAAAATTCTGGAACAAATTACCTGAACTGATAATGAGTGAAGCGAGCAGAAGCAGGAGAATATTGTACATAGCAATAGCAAGATTATGTAATGATTGACTATGACAGATTTAATTCTTCTTAGCTTTGTAGTGATCCAGGACAATTCCAGTAGACTTGGGATAGAAAATGCTATCTTCATCCAGGGAGAAAACTATGGAGACTGAATGTTAATCAAAGCATAGTATTTTCACCTTTTTGTTTGCCTTTTCTTTCTCATATTTTTCTCCCTTTGTTCTGATTTTTCTTGCACAACATGACAAATATGGAAATAGTTTAGAAGAATTGCACATGGTTAACCTATAGATTGTCTTGGGGAGCGGAGGAAGAGGTGAAGGAGAAAAAATTTGAAACACATAATCTTATAGAAATGGATGTTGAAAACTATATTTGTGTTTGGAAAAATAAAATGCTATTGAGAAAAATAGTAAAAATAAAATTTTGAGTTCCAAATTCTTGCCCTCTCTCTCCCACCATCTTCTCTGTACATTGAGAAGACAATCAAAATGATGAGTTATATGTGTGAAATCATGCAAAACATTTTCATGTTAGCCATAATTTTTTAAAAGCAAAAAAAATAAAATGAGAAAATTATATTTCAATTCTTATTCAGAGTTCATTAGTTCTTTCTCTGGAGTAACATTTTTTCATCATGAGTTCTCTGGAATTAGGTTCATTGTATTTATCAGAGTAGCTAAGTCTTTCACAGTAGATCATCATTACAACATTGTTTGACTGTGAAAAATTATCACATCTTCGTTCTTCTCATTTCACTTTTCATCAGTTCAAATAAGTCTTGCTAAGTCTTGCCTTTTCTTGTCATTTTTTATAGCACCATCATAGGGCTATTTCCCAACTGAAGAACATAACCTCAATTTCCAATTCTTTCCCACCACAAAAAGATCTGTTATAAATATTTTTATGCCTATAGACCTTTTCTTTGATCTCTTTGGGATGTAGAACTAATAATGGTATTGTACAGTTTTTATTGCCCTTTGGATTTAGTTCTAAATTGTTCTTCAGAATGGTTAGACCAGTTACTACTTGAACAGCAGTTCATTAATGTATCTGTTTTTCCTTTATCGTCTCCAGCATTTGTCATTTCTGATAGGTGTGAAATAGAATCTCAGAGTCCTTTTAATTTGCTTTTCTCTAATCAATAATGATTTAGAGCATTTTTTCATATAATTACAGATAGTTTGATTCCTTCTAAAAACTTCCTGTTCATAACCTGTGACTAGTTATCAATTGAATAATGACTGTTATTTTTATAAATTTGACTAAGTTCTCTACTCAGTATATATTTGAAATATGAAGTCTTTATCAGAGAAAATTAGTGTAAAATTTTTTGATATTATTTCATTGTTCATAGTACTTTTTTTTAAGCAAAAATGCAGTTTCCTTGATTATCTTTTTTAATGAGATGACTTATACAAAACCTTTTGTTGGATTTGACTTTCTAATCCCTTCTATTATCTGCATCTGTTTGAGCTCATCCCATTTAAATTTACGGTTAGGATTATGATTTTCCTCCATCTCATTGTCTTCTGTTTCTTTTCCCCTTTGTCTTTGTCTCTCTGTTTCTGTTCCTATTTCTGTGTCTGTGTCTGTTTCTCTTTCTCCCTCTCCTTCCCTCTTTTCCTTCCTTCTTTCCTCCCTCGTTTCCTCTCTCCCTTCCTTCCCCCGTCCCTCCTTCCCTCCCTCCCTCCCTTGCTCTTTCTCCTTCTCTCCCCTTCTCCCATCCTCCTTCACTCCTTTGCCCCCCCTTCTACTTTCCACTATGTCTTCCCTCCCCTCATTTATGTCAACTATTTAAAAATGTTTTTCAACACTGTTTTGCTACCTGGATCTAAGGATTTGGAAAGTAAATAATGAGGATTGGTGTTGATTTAGGATTAGACATCAATTTCACAAAAGAATAAGAGAAGAGTTTTTGGAATATTAGTGAAGGCAGCATTAAATGGTTGGACCGAAAACTGAATGAAGCTAGAGGGAAAATAATGGGATAAGAACACTTTACTTTTGGTTTCATGTCATCAGTTTTTCTCTACTTTTCATTTATTTTCTCTAATTGCCTTTTAACCCATTGGCCCTTACTCATCACTTTATGCCCTTTCATTTTACCCTTGCCTCATTTTAGGGAAAGAGTCATTTTTATTATCAAGGATGAAGATTGTTCTCCAGAGGGAAATTTTGATTCAGAAAATTGTAATTGTGTCCCATCATCTATACTTCCTCGGGGAAGAGTATGATAATGAGAAGCATATCTTGTAATCTAGTACTTGTTGAAAGACAAGTCAGGGGATGATAGAGTTGCTAATTAAAACATCCTTTACTGATTGATTCTTAAAGCTGAGTTTTAGAGCTAAAAGGGGGACCTTAGCGATATCAATCTAATTCTTTGTTTTTTATATTTGTGAAAAATTGTTGGTGTGTTTTTCCCTCAGCTCATGTGAATGGAGCTGGAGTGAAAGTAATAGGCTAGGTACATTTATTTTTCATGAGCAACTTTTCTTTACTTTTCATTTATTTTCTTTAATTGCTTCCATAATACTTGTCACTTTCTTGCATCTTCTCTGTTCTGTACCCTAACACTTGGAAAGTCCTCCACTTTTTGTTTAATTCCTACCCATTTTCAAAAATGCAAATCAAACCCCAGCTCTTTCTGTGTAAGACTTCTCTCATCTCCCATCAAGTAATTAATGATCTTTTCTTTCCTTGGAATCTCATATAGCATTTTCTGTATCTCTCTAAAATATTTATCATAAAACATTCTGTATCATAGGATCCTAGATTTAGAGCTGGAAGTGATCTTATAGATAATTCATCTAGTTCAGCTCTTGAATTGAATTGAATGGAGGTCCAGATAATGAAATCAATATAGTGTTTGTGTCACTCCATTTTTCAGCAGAACACTTTTCTGTTATTCCTGCATTGAGTGTTGGAGGTGGGAAAGATGTTGCGGTGTCCTTTGATGTTTATTATATAAAAGGAAAGCTATATCTTGGTTCCAACTGCTCAGTAAATTAAGAATTTTTAATTCCTTGAATCTGCTTTTCCCCTCCAGAAATAGAAAACAAAACATGTAAAAGTTAAGTATATAATATCTCTTCATGTTCTTATTTCATATGCCTTTCAAATAATTTGGATTAAATATGTAAAAACCCAAGGCAAAAATCCGTGTTAGTCAAAGAGTAAAAATATTGCTATGAGAAACCATGTAAGGTAATGAATAGAGAGCTGTCGTTAGAGGGAGTAAGGTCTGGGTTTAAGCCCTTCCTTAGACATGTACTAGTCATATGAGTATTGGTAAAAATCACTTTTCAAGAATCTTAGTCTACTGTCTAAGACTTTAAGTCATGGCTGAATTTCTGATCTCCACTAGGGAAAGAAGTTTCTACACTGGAATTTTCCAGTGCTAAAATTACACATCTCGATGGGGAGGAGATGAAGGTGGAAAAACAATGCTGGTAGTATAAAGAAGACATGTTTCATTTTATATATAAACATTTAAGTCACTCTTTGGATTTCCCTAGATATTTTTTTTCTGTAATTTTTCCTTGTGTATCACAATAGCCTTATACTTTATAGGTTAAATTTGACTTTTTGTTACCTTATTTAGTAACGTGTCTTAATTTGAAGGTCTCTTTTATAAAAAGTGCCAATTTATTTGAAAGAGGAAGGGAATAAACCTTGTAGAAACCAATATAGTAGTTCCTTCCACTTATTTTTTGTTCTATTACCTTCTTATAGAAACTGTCTCTTAACAAGACTGTAAATAACTTGAGGATAGAGATTTTGTCCTCCTAAGCACCTAACAATCCTGAGCACATGTAGTTGCTACAAAAATATGTAAGAAGCTTAGTTATTATATAATGTTGTCATTGCATAATCACAAGTCACTTAATTTTGCACTTGAAGTTGGAAAAAATGAAAAAAAATTTTTTAAATTAGAAAATGTTTTCTTTTCATCATTAACCATGAATATTTCAGCTCATCTTTTAAAAAATGCATTTTGTAGCAGGGTTTGAGTATCTGCAAGTTCTTTGTATTTGAATCTCTTTTTTTCAAAAACAGTGCAGAATCCTGTGTGGTTAAATCAGAAATGCTTGATGCATTCTACCTGTGCCTAAACAGTGCCTAAACTGACTATCGTTATTAATATTAATTGAATGTACTTATTAAAGAATTCAGCAATCCAGAAAAAAAATTGTGATTAAAAGCTATAGGGGAGCTTTTGGGGAGTTTCTGCATTGTTGTCATAAAATACTTATTTTAAATTACATATTGTATTCCTATGTGTTAACTTCATTAAATAGATGAAAATAGAAGATGTCTTCAATAATAACTTCACTTAGTGTAATTTGTGAAGTTGTTATTCACTTAAATGGAAATTTCAGTATTTCTTTTGTCCTTTTCTAAATGAATATTGGTTTTTTAACCCCAGCAAACTTATTGAGTTATAAGGAAAATAGATATAATTCTCATCAGACCTTTTCCTCCCAAAGGATACAATCATACTTTATGGATAATTGGATGGGGTCATTAAGTGGGGAAAAAATAGGAGGATAAATTTTAATCAGATATATTACAAAATATAATCCCCTCATGAAGAAAGGAAGTCTAGAGAAAGAAAATGATTTGGCCAAAGCTGCATAAGTTTGTAGTAAGTATCAGAAGCCAAGATTTCTTACTATAAATCCAGTGCTTTTTTCATTACATCATGCTGAATAAAGTCCAACTTTATTAAAATTTTTATTTAAAATTCTGTGTTCTCCTATTCTTCCCGTATTTAAACCTTAAACTACTACTTATGTATGAGTTGTTATTTTTGTTATCTTTGTCACAGTGCTGTGTAAATTCTTTACCCCAGCCAAAGTGATTTATTCAGGTTTCCTAAAATATTCTTTTCGTCCTTTTGCTTCTGAATCTTTGCTTACTTTGGTCATTGCAGTAGGAATGGCCATCTCACTCTTATCCCTTCAAATCTTTCTAATTCTTAAAGGTTCAGCTCTATTATTATGTCAGAGTATATTGAATACTTTGAATACTATTTCAATAGTATTCAATACTTCAATACTATTTCAAATACTAATTCTATGACACACAAGCATTTCTAAGCATTGACTTCCTTATCATAAAGAGCTACTAATAGTATCTACTTGACAGGGTAGTTAGATAGGTCAAATGTGCTCATTTTTGTAAGCTCCTTGGATACCTTGAAAGTGATAATATTTTAATTTTAATTTTATTTTATTTTTTAAAAATTTTATTTTATTTGCAAAACATATGTATGGGTAATTTTTCAACATTAACCCTTACATAGCTTTCTGTTACAGATTTTTCCCCCCAACTCCCCACCCCTCCCCTAGATGGCAGGATATCTACTACGTGTTAATTATGTTAAAATATTTGGCAAATCAAATATATGTATACATATTTCCAAACTTATCATTGTTGTGCAAGAAAAATCATATCTACACAGAAGACATATCAGATAAAGGAAACACAATGTAAGCAAACATCAATAAAAAGTATGAGAATGTTATGTTGTGGTCCACATTTCACATCCCTCTCTCTGGGTGTATATGGCTTTCTTCACTGAACAATTGGAAGTGGTTTGAAACATTTCATTGTTGAAGAGAGCCATGTCCATCAGAATTGATCGTCGTATAGTACTGTTTTTGCCATGTATAATGATCTCCTGGTTCTGCTCATTTCACTCAGCATCAGTTCATGCAAGTCTCTCCAGGCCTCTCTGAAATCGTCCTGCTGGTCGTTTCTTACAGAACAATAATATTCCATAATATTCATATACCATAATTTGTTCAGCCATTCTCCAATTGAAGGGCATCTATTCAGTTTCCAGTTTCTAGCTAGATAATATTTTTATTTTGAGACAGTTATGTCATAGTGGATAGGATACTGGACTTGAAATTAGGAAGACCTGAGTTCAAATTCTACTTCAGATACTTTATAGCTGTATTACTATGGACAAGTCACTTAATCTTTTAGAACTTCCTCATCTGTAAGGAAAAAAGGAAACATTTAAAAAATAATAATTGCTTATTTTTCAGAACACATGTAAAGATAGTTTTCAACATTCAACTTTGCAAAACCTTGTGTTCCAAATTTTTCTCCCTTCTCATCTCCTTCTTAGAGAGCAAATAATTCAATATAGGTTAAACATAGGCAATTCTTCTAAATGTATTTCCACATTTATCATGCTGTATAAGAAAAATCAGATTAAAAGGGCTGTGTTATAAAAGAATTTGGTAGGACTCCTTCTTCTCCTATTGGAAACAAACATTTTAAAGAGACTTTTGTGCTTGTACTATGTCAAGTACTTTACAAATATTATTGCATTTGATTCTTATAATAACCATGGGAGAAAGATGCCATTTTGCATTTGAGGAAACTGAGACAGATAGAAGTGACTTAATCAAGGTTACATAGCCAGTAAGTGTTTGAGGACAGATTTGATAGTTTTTACTAACTTTAGGTCCAATGCTCGATCTACTTTGCTAGCTTAGCTATCTGTCAAAATTCAGACCGAGACCTAGTTGTATAGAGCTCATTATAGAAAAATTATGTATATGCATATATAATATAATATATGTATATATATATATGTAAAAATCCTTATTACTTACCTCACAGGATATTTGTGAATTGTGTATAATATGAAAACTTTAAATAACACAAAGTTCCTTGTTCCTTATTTCTAATGACCTTTCCTCCTACCGCATATCAGGTATACTCAGAAATGGTCATATCCTTGATCTTATGATTACCTACATATGTTCTACTTCTGATCACAATTTGTTATTGCTCCATTTCTCCCTGTGTCTTGTAAACAACCCCAAGCTTCTCTATGACCTCCAATCCTCCTACTCCTGTTTTTTTTTTTTTAAATTATCATCCCTATATTAGCTACACTTTTTTCCTTACCCCATTTTGATGTTATAAGAAGACAATTCAGCTCCATAGTGTCTACTTCTGTCAAGTCTTTACCCCTTTTTCCTTTAGTTAATCTTTCCCTGACAGGCCTCAACATTGGACTACTCCCTCCATCCACTGATTTTGCTTCTACTGCACTACTGAATGAAGCTGGAGAAAAATCAAAAACCTATGCTGGCTGTATTCCATATACATTTGTTACATAATTTCATCTAGGTTCTTACTGTCCCAGGTTCATTCTTTTTTGTTGTTCTATTATTTCAGACTCTTTGTGACTCCTTTTGTGACCCATTTGGGTTTTTTGTTTTGTTTTTTGGCAAAGATACTGGGGTGATTCTCCAGTTCATTTTTACAAATGAGGAAATTGGGACAAACAAGGTTAAATGAATTGCCCAGCATCACACAGCTAGTAAGAGTTTAAAGCCAAATTTGAAGTTGTCTTACTGATTCCAGACCTGGTCAACTAGCTTCCTGAGTAGTATTTAAAAGCCCCTAAAATGTTTGTACATTGTTGTTGCCTGTATCTCTTCTATTAGTCTGAATTTCTTGAGAGCTGATACTGGTTTTTTGCTTTTCTTTGCATCTCCAGTACTTTGCCTAGTGCTTGGCACATATTAGGTACTTATTAACACATGTTTACTGACTGATAGACTATTGGGTGTTTTTCTTGTTACTAAACCTAAACTTACCACTTTGCACTTCTTATCCATTGTTCTTGCTTCTTTCCACCGAATGAAATTGAACACATTTTATTCCCATTTTATGATTCATTTTCAAACATTTTAACAGAACTATCATGCCCCCTCTTGTTTTTTTTTTTTTTAGGGTAGACATTTCTGGGGTAGCTATTTCCCTTTCTTTAAACTAATCCTTATAAGATGGGGACTCAATAATCTTTACCCATCTCTGTAGCCCTCCTTTGGATGCTCTCCAGTTTATCAATGCCCTTCCTAAACTGTGGCTAATTTCTAGAACTGAATCATACTACAGATGTGGTCTGATGAAGGCAGAGTACTGTGGAACTATTACCTTATTATTTCAGAAAGTAATGCTTCTTTAAAAAAAGTTTCTGGAGGGTTTTAATATGGAATCCCTTTACTGTTTTTAAATTAAATTTTCTTTTTTTTTTCAATTATCACATGTGCATGTTTTTTTCCCTTTTGTTATTTATCCATTAACTGGAAAAAAGAAAAGAAAAACTAAAACTTTTAAATAAATGCAATTTAGCAAAAAAATTCCTATATTGTCCAAAAATATATGTCTGATTCTTCATATTACTTCATCACTTCTCTACCCACCCATGAAGTGTGTAGCATTCTTCATTATCTGTCATCTGGATTCATGATTGATTCTTAGCAAAATTGTTCCTTTTTATAGTGTTGGTGAATAAATCGCTCTCCTGGTTTTGTTTCCTTCACTACGCATCAGTCCAGACAAGTCTTCCTGGATTTCTCTGAAACCACCTCTTTCATTTATTTTCATTATTCATTTCACCAAAAACATTCTATTTCTTTTTCATGTTATTTGTCCAGCTATTTCCTGTTTGAGAAACATAGCCTCAATTTCTAGTTCTTCGCTATTACAAAGAACTACATAATCATTTTCATACAGAGAGCATCTTTTTCTCTTTCTTTGATCTTTTTGGCATAGTGCAGCAATGTTATTGGTGTATTCAAGGATATGTTGCTTAGTTACTTTTTCAGCATAATTCCAAATTGATTTCTAGAATGGCTATACAAATTGACTATATAGTGCATTGATGTGCCTCTTTTTCTGTAGTCCTTTCAAAATTTGTCATTTTCCATTTTTGCCAGATTTGTTCATCTAATGGGTATGAGGTAAAATCTGAGTTGCTTTAATTTTTTAATTTACATTTTTCTAATTTAGGTATTTGGAATATTTTTTCTTATGGCTGTGGCTATCTTGGATTTCTTTCCTTCAGATACTTTTTCATATTTGTGTTTTGACTTTTTATCAGTTAGGGAATGGCTCTTATTCCTGGAAATTTTATCAGTTCCTTATACATCTTTGTTCTAAGACCTTTGTTAAAGAAACTTTAAAGTATAATTGTTTCATTTCTAATCTTAGCCATGTTGAAGTTTTTCTGCAAAAACTATTAACTTTATGTAGTCAAAATTTTCCATTTTATCTTTTGTGATCATCTCTATTCCTTGTTTGGTTATGAACTCTTTCCCTATAAATGCATCTGAAAAGTAATTTGTTTCTTGTTTCAATAATTTATGACATAACCTTTTAGGTCTAGGTCATATATCCACTGGAGCTTATATTATCATATGATGTGAAGTGTTAGTTTAAACTTAATTTATGCATCCAGTTTTCCCAGCAGTTTCTTTTCATATAAAAAGTAATTACCCCAGTAGGTTATATCTTTAGATTTGTTGAGCAATAAGCTACCAGGTTTATTTGCAATGGTATTTTGTGTCCCCAGGCTGTTCTACTGATTGACCTTTCATTTCTTTTTAAAAACTTAAATCTTCTTTTATTTCAGTTAATGAGAATCTGTTTTTTCTTCTGCCTCCTTCCATTCTTCCCCAACCCTCACCACCATTGAAAAAGAAAGAAAAACAAAATCCTTGTTACAGACATGGATGGCCAAGCAAATCAAATTCCTGTATTGAACATGTCCAAAAGAAAGTTTTCATCTGCATTCTGACCACCACCTCTTTCAATAGGTAATATGTTTCATCATGAGACTTTTAGTTAGTCATTGCTTTGATCTGAGTTTGAGTCTTTCAAATTTGTTTGTCTTTACAATGTTGTTGTTATTGTACTAATTATTCTTTTTTTTTATTTATTAAAGCTTTTTATTTGTATAACATATGTATGGGTAGTTCCCCAACACTGATCTTTATCAAGCTTTCCATTACAAATTTTACCCCCAGTCTCCTCCCCTCCCCTAGATGGCAGGAAGTCCACTACATGTTAATAATGTTGAAATGCTTGAGAAGTTATGCAAGAAAAATCCTATCTACAAGAAAAAAAAAGAATCAGAGAAAGGCAACACATTGCAAGCAAATGTCAATAGAGATCATGAAAATGTTACGTTTTGGTCCATATTTCATTTCCCTCTCTCTGGGTGTATATGGTTTTCTTCAGTGAACAATTGGAACTGGTTTGAGACAATTCTTTGTTGCAGAGAACCATGTCCATCAGAATTGATCATCATGACATTGTTGGTGGAGCTGTGAACGGATACAGCCATTCTGGAGAACAATTTGGAGCTATGCTCAAAAAGTTATCAAACTGTGCATACCCTTTGACCCAGCAGCATTTCTATTGGGCTTATATCCCAAAGAAATCATAAAGGAAGGAAAAGGCCCCACATGTGCAAGAATGTTTGTGGCAGCCCTTTTTGTAGTGGCTAGAAACTGGAAATTGAATAGATGCCCTTCAATTGGAGAATGGCTGAATAAATTATGGTATATGAATGTTATGGAATATTATTGTTCTGTAAGAAATGACCAGCAAGATGATTTCAGAGAGGCCTGGAGAGACTTACATGAACTGATGCTGAGTGAAATGAGCAGAACCAGGAGATCATTATACACGGCAACAACAGTACTATATGACGATCAATTCTGATGGACATGGCTCTCTTCAACAATGAAATGTTTCAAACCACCTCCAATTGTTCACTGAAGAAAGCCATATACACCCAGAGAGAGGGATGTGAAATGTGGACCACAACATAACATTCTCATACTCCTTGATTGATGTTTGCTTACATTGTGTTTCCTTTATCTGATATATCGTTTGTGTAGATAAGATTTTTCTTGCACACCAATGATAAGTTTGGAAATATGTATACATATATTCGATTTGCCAATATTTTAACATAATTAACATGTAGTGGATATCCTGCCATCTAGGGGAGGGGTGGGGAGTTGGGGGGAAAAATTTGTAACGGAAAGCTATGTAAGGGTTATTGTTGAAGAATTACCCACACATATGTTATGCAAATAAAATAAAAAAAAATAAAATTAAAAAAAAAAGAATTGATCATCATGTAATACTGTTGTTGCTGTGTATGATGATCTCCTGGTTCTGCTCGTTTCACTCAGCATCAGTTCATGCAAGTCCCTCCAGGCCTCTCTGAAATCGTCCTGCTGGTCGTTTCTTACAGAGCAATAATATTCCATTACATTCATATATCATAATTTATTCAGCCACTCTCCAACTGATGGGCATCCCTTCAGTTTCCAGTTTCTAGCCACTACAAAAAGGGCTGCCACAAACATTCTTGCACAGGTGGGTCCCTTTCCCTCCTCTAAGATCTCTTTGGGATATAGACCCAGTAGAAACACTGCTGGGTCAAAGGGTATGCACAGTTTGACAACTTTTTGAGCATAGCTCCAAATTGCTCTCCAGAATGGTTGGATCCGTTCACAGTTCCACCAACAATGTATTAGTGTCCCAGTTTTCCCACATCCCCTCCAACATTCATCCTTATCTTTTCCTGTCATTTTAGCCAATCTGACAGGTGTGTAGTGGTACCTCAGAGTTGTCTTAATTTGCATTTCTCTGATCAATAGTGATTTGGAGCAACTTTTCTGAACTAATTATTCTTGTTTCTGCTCACTTTTACTCTATCATTTCATCCAAGTCTTCCTAGGTTTCTGAGAAAATGTCCATTTCTTATTATTTCTTAGAGCTCAATATTATTCTATTTGTGTAATATAGATTATTTAGCCATTTATTAATTGATAGACACCTCCTTATTTTCCAGTTCTTTACTATTAAAAAAACTCAAGTGTTATATATGTGTCTGTGTGTATATATGTATATATATATTAATACATATATACACACACATGCACACACACACACATATATATATATATATATCTATATTGCTATATATCTGGATATATATATATTTCTCTCTTGCCTGGATCTGTTGAAGGTGTTGACCTTATAGTGGTATCTCTGGGTTAAAGAACATACACAATTCGATAGCTTTTTAGTGTGGTGGGTTCCAAATTGCTATCCAGAGTAGCTGGACTAATTCATGACTCCACCATCAGTGGATTAATTTGCCTGTTTTCCTACAACACTTCCAGCATTTTTCATTTTGGGGTTTTTTTTTGGGGGGGGTCGATTTTACCATTTTAGTAAGTGTGAGGTCAAACCTCATAGTTGCCTTCATTTACATTTCTTTAATTATTAGTGATATGGAACAGTTTTCACACATTCACACACCTTTCTTTATATAAATTAGCAATTTATTCAGGAAAAACTCTTTTCTGTATCATACATAAAAAAATCTTATCAAAATATACAAAACAACTTTGAAACTTAGTTTGTACTTATAGATATCTTAAGGAGGGGGAAACTGCTACCTCTTAAGGCAGCCCATTCCATTTTTGGATGGTTCTATTTAAGAAGTCAACTTCTACTCATTACTTAATTCTGATTTTGGGACCAAATAGAAAAAAGGAAAAACTAATTCTTCCCCTATAAAATAATCTTTCAGATACAACTATCATGTTTTCCTTGAATCTTTTCTTATCTATACTAAACATATCTGTACTAACCAAACTGATCATCATAAGACATGAACTCAAGGCCTTTCCCCTTTATGATTGCCCTTTTTTAGATGGTCTTCAGCTTGCAAATATCCATCTTAAACTTTGTTGCACAGAATTGAATAAAATATTCCAAATGAAATATGATGAGGACAGACTTAATAGAGTTGCGGGGAAAGGGAGGAAGAGAGGCTATCTACTATTTCTGGAAGATATGCCCTTCTCAATGTAGCTCTAAATTACATTATCCTTTGGGACTGTGATTTCACACTACTTATTCATTGAAATTGCAATGTATTAAAATCCTCAGGAAAATTCTTTTTGAGAACAACTGCTCTCTAATTATTCTGCCCCTCTTATAAATGAAGTTCATTTATTTTTTTGTACCCAATACAATATTTTAAATTTTACCTCTTTTAATTTCATCTTACTAAATTCATTGTTTTTGATTCTCCCATATCCAGGGCTTTTTCTATCCCTTCCAGATTTTTGTCATCAGCAAATTAAAATTATTAAATAGCATATGACTATGTATACCATCTGAGAATCTCCACTGGAGATCTCTTTCTACATTCTCATCGAAACATTAACAACTATTCTTTGATTCTAGCATAGTAATCCAATTAATTTTGAATTCATGTGATTATTTTGTTTGCTAATCCTGATCACCCAACCAATTTTGAACCCATCTTATATTATTGGCTAATATATCTCTACATAGGGATAATCTCTCTCTATTTTTTCTACTATAAAGTACTTTATCCAAAATTTTGCCAAATCTAGGAAAAATATCATCATAGCATCTCTCCCTACCTTCCCCCCTTTAAAAAAATGAGTCATTCTGGGATTTCTCCAGGAATTGAAGTCAAGTACACTGACAGTTTGCAGACTCTGTTCCCTTCTCTTTTTAAAAAATTGGGATAGCATTTGCCTTTCTCCAACTTTGTATTTCTCCCATTTTCCATGATCTTTTAAAATCACTGACAGTGATTCAACAAACATGTCTATTAGTTCTTTTGGGAGGTGAAGATATAGATCATCAGGGTGAAATGTTTTCACTTCATCAAAGTCGCCATTTCTCTTACCATCTCCTTTTCTTAGGTATTAATTTCTTGTTAGTAATTTTAGTTTTTTTATTTCTAGTATAAATATTCTCTTTTGCATAGAAAATAGAAACACAATAAGAAGTTATTGTTATCCCATCTATCCCAAGTAAAAGGACCCTTCCTTTTCTCCCTTTATAATGAAAAAGTATGATAGACAATTATCCTTAGCTTTTCATGTCAGCTGGAACTCCTTTTGTTTTAACCTTCTTCACTTAATTTTTATAATACTCTGACACCATATATACTTGGCTTTGTTTTGAACTTTTGCTTATTTCTTTTAAGAAATTAAACTTGTTTAAATATGAGAATTCCATTTATCTAGTTTCTGGATAATTGAAGCCCTCTCTCTGTTTATCATGCCTCTTTGAAGTAATCACCTAGCTTTTTTGTTTTTTGTTTTCTTTAATGAAGTCAATTTTGGTTTCTCTTTACTTTATCATCTAAATTCTTTCTGTAGTGCTTTTCTTACTCTTGTTTCTGAATTTCCTCACATAAGTATGGCTACATTATGAAATTCTACTTAATATGAATTATAAAGTGATACAAGGTTGCTTTTAATGTGAACCAAAATTAAATCAATATGAGTGAGTCAAGGATTTAACGTGTTGCTGTTACCTATCATTGCCTTTGGATGTAATATGCTGAATACCAGATTACCAACAACTGTGTTGATTTTATTTTTTTTAAAAGAGCCCTAACAAATTGGGGAAAAAACGTACTTCAGATGGAAACACTACAATCATAAAAAAAATAAAGAAATTTTTTATTAAAACAAAAATTTAATGAAATTGAATGGCATGGCCGTGATAACTCTTAAAAATAGGACCAGATATTGAAATGCTTAAACTTACTATAGTATAGAATATGATAAAATATGCAGACGAAATCAAGAAAAAAGGCAAAGTTACACTAATCTTTTGTGGTTTGCAAACAACTACAAGGAATAGAAATGAAGCGTATATGGATTCAGCTATATGAAATGAAGATTATAATAAAAAAGACATTCTTTTTAGCAAAGCAGCCATTGAGATGAGAACTTCATTTATTTAAAGCAATGAAAGAAAAAGGAAATGAAGTGCATAGTGAAAAAACTTTTACTACAAGTGGTTGTTGGTTGATTCATTTCAAATTAAGTTCAGTTGTATAATGTTAAAATTACTTGAGGCAGCCAGTGCAGATGAGTACTTGGCAGTTAAATATCCTGATCATTTGAAAAAAATAATCAGAGAAGGTGGATAAATTGATCAACAGTGTTTAATGTGTATGAGGCAGGTTTATTTTGAAAAAGGAAGCATGCCAAAACTTACATTTCTTTTTTTTTTTTTTTTTTTGGCCAGGCATTGTAGTGCCTTTTTTTTTTTTTTTTTAAACAAATATCTCATTTGAACCATGCAACAATGGTGCAAAGTGGGTGCTATTATTATCATTTCCATTTTACAGTTGAAGAAAGTGGGGCAAACAGGTTAAGTGAATTGCTCAGGGTCACATAAGTAGCTAATATATATATAATTATATATGTACATATGTATTATATATGCCCAATCAATGTAGGACAAATTTTTAATAATGCCACCATTTAGGATTCCTTATTCACACTAAAGAAGATGTAGCTATGTAATTTTTTCAGTTTACCAATACATGGATCTGGGTTCCAATTTTGTTAATACCCATGTGACTTTGGCCTAGATATGCAGTTTCTCTTTTGGCTTATTCTGTCTGTAAAATGAGAGTGATAAACAAATAATCCCTGAGGCTTCTTTAGCTCCAAGTCTATGAACTTTAAATATGATAAGCAAATTATCACTGAGCAAGTTAACATACAGCTCAGGGCTAAGCATAGATTCTGGGGCATTTCACTGTAATCCTTGACTTTCCTCATCAGCCTCTGTTCATTCTGAATTTATGCATTGTTAATACTATTTGATAGCATCATGCTATGCTCTTCTAGTCACTCTTTACTGCCTTTACCTACCTTTACACTTTACTTTACCTGCCCTTGCCTTTGTTTTTCATATACCTTTTAAAAACTCTAAATTGGTCTATGAGTTCCCTGTGCATTCAGTAGATTCTTCAAGTGATCCCTGTTTCTGCGTATTGACTTTATTTCCCTTGTTTCATTAATTTTTGAGGGTGTTCCATCCCTCCTAGGCTAACTTAACTTTGTAGAACTTTACGTGGATTTCTGCCTACATTCCCTTAGAACCCTCTGAAATCTATTCTTCCAGTTTATGGGTGCTTGTCATACTAATCTTGAAATTTGTCTTCTCTAATCACAAACTCTAGGAAGAAGGTATTTTTTTTCCCCCAAGGTTCCTATAATTTCCTTCCTAACAATCATTTCTTCCCGGCCAAGGAGAATTAGATTCAGGATACAATTTTTCCCTGTTGACTCCACTTTTTGAAAGATGAAATTATCATTAAGGCAAGTCAAGAAGTTAGTAGTTCTGCTTTTGTCAGAAAGAGCTCCAGCAGTTTTTGTAATTGAAATTCCCCTTCATTAATATATCCTTCCTCAGTGCCAGGCTCAAGATGTTTCTTAATTCTTCTAAACTATTTTCTCTTTCTCTAGGTAGTCTGTATTTGTTATACTTTGATGACAAAATCACTTTTGTTTCTCTTATTACTGATCTTCTTGTAAATGTTTTCCATTATATTTTACCCTTCTAGTCCTGTACTTTTTCTCATGTGTTTGCTTCTTTAATATATAATGCTATTCTTTTCTTTTATCTTTGCTAATTATTTTTATTAACAAATAAATCCATCAGCAGGTATTTAAGCATCTTCTCCATGCCAAGCACTATGCTAGATGCGAGAGATGAGTCAAAAATGACTGAGTCCCTGCCTTCAAAGAGCTTACATTCAGTTAGAACCACTTCCACATATTTATGTAATACAAAAATACATTGAAAAGTAAGAGGTAAAATTTCAAAGGAATTACTAGTAGCTGGGGTTTCAGGAAATGGTACTTGGGAGGAATTTTGAAGGAAGATGTGGAGTTTTAAGAGAAAGAGGTGAATAGGGAATTATTTTCAGGCATAATGAGTAGATTGTGCAAAGGTACAGAGACAAAATACTGTGTCTGAGAAACTGAAAAAAATGTAGTTTTTTTGCACCTAAGAGTGAATGAAATTGAGTAATATATTAAGACTCAAAAGGTAGTTTGGGCCTAGCTTGTGAATAGCTTTAAGTGCCAAATGGAGGCCATTTTTATTTGATACTACAGGTAATAGGAATTACTTGAGTTTATTAAATAATCAGTTTGAGAAGATGATAAAGTTGAGTGAGAATTTTTTTTTTTTTAAGATTGGGAGCCCTAAGTGTATTTGTATGCATCCTAGAAGGAAGGAGAGTTTGAATATTAGAAAAAAGAGAATCAAAAATTTTAAGATCAGGGGCAGCTAGGTAGCACAGTGGATAGAGCACCAGCCCTGAAGTCAGGAGGACCTGAGTTCAAATCTGGTCTCAGACACTTAATACTTCCTAGGTGTGTGACCTTGTGCAAGTCACTTAACCCCAATTGCCTCGGCAAAAAAAAAAAAAAAAAGAATTGTAACGTTAGTCTGCTCAAGAAAATGGTGAAGAATAGTATCAGAGGAACAATAAAAGTGCTGGTCTCATTGAGGTGGGTCACTTTATTTTAGATATCAGGAGAAAAGAATGGGAGTTGATATCAAGTTGTTTTGAGTTGAATTTTGATTTTCTGCTATGAATATATGGGGAAAGGGATGTTGTAAACGCTTGAGAGAAAACATTTTCATCATTATGGAAGGTGATGGATATGTGTTGTCCTTTCCAGCTCTAGTTTTATGATCCTGTGATTTTGTGGAGGAGTACAATAGACAGTCATGGAAGGATTATCCTATTGGAGTAGGGCCAGTTGAGAATAGGTAACATAAATTTGTGGTAGATCTAGTCAGTATGGGCATAAGGTATACCCCAAAATATCAAATACCATTGATATTTTAGACTTCCATTTCATTTCACCAAATCTTAGTGGTATTTGTTTGGTCACCTTTGGTTTGTCTTGCTTATTGCCCAACTTTTGGGGTTTTGTGGATAGAAATTTTAGATCATGAATATTAGTTACTATGAGTTCCTTTCTTGAATTTTATGTTGTGAATTTCTCAACTGCTATTATTTCTTTATTGTAATACTTTTCTTGGTATTTATCTTGATGAATTCATATGAACAATTTCTACCTCCCATTTGTAGCCTTTATATTTTCAGGCTCTTTTGAATATATTCTCGCCAATATTTGTTTTGGTGTTCTTCATCCCTGACCTCAAAGGAACCTGTTATTCCTCAATTAGACTGCCTCATCCAGAAATCCAAAACCCATTTTCTGAGAATTATATTTTTTGCCAGATGTTCACTTTCCTAGTCATTTTTTCTTTTTTCTCTTTCCTTTAATGGAGGGCATTGAAGAAAATATATCCTGTATTTCGGTGATATATGGTTTCTTGCCCAAGATTTTATTCTTTGGCAATGCTTTCTAGGGTCATTCTTGAAGTTTTCTTTGTACTTACTTGAATCATTAGAAACCTAGAGTTGTCATTTATTTTGATAAGTCTTGGGAAGGACTTATGAAATCTTTCCTGATTTCCCCTAACATTTCATCTAGAAATATACCTTCTTTCCTTGTATCTTCTAGGTCACTTTCCACCATTTCTGTGCAGCTGATTTTTTAAAAATTAATAGTTATTTGCATAAATTTCATCCCTTCACTCCCTTTAGCAACTTTTAGGGGATAAAAATTGTGAAGTTTCTCATATACATATTCCCAATGTTTATCCCTATGACTTCTACATCATGGATACTTAAATACATGTTTATTGGTATTAATATTTAATAAAATTCATCAATTATTTTGCACCCACTGTATTATATAAATATTAGGTGCTGGGGGTGGGGAGGAATACAAAGATGCGGGTATTTCATTACTAAAGGTTTTCTTTTTTAATTGGTACCAAATAATTGTGCTACAGAATAGATCATTATAAATCCCTAAGTCAGGTACATCACAGTGTTACGAAAGTTCAAAGGGGGAAGAGAACAAAGACAACTGTGAAGGAAGGGTAACTGAAGGAGTGTAGGTTTGAAAGGGATTTTGAAAATTTCAGAAGATACAGGTGGAGGCTCCTTTCAAACTGAAAAAGGTTCCAAGAGAGGACAATTCCTTAGGGAAAAAAAAACATTCAGTTTGTGGTGAGGTGAGTTGAGAAATAATCCCACCTTTGTGTTACCTTGGACAAGTCTCTTTCCTTTTCTCAGCAGCAGTTTATTTTTAGGAGGAAATTTAGGTCACTGGTTCTTAATATTTTCAAGTGTGAAGACTCCTTTTTAATAACAAAATGTTTTAATGATAGTACAAATGTTTCTCTTGATATTTTTCCATTGCCTGATAATTGTTATACTTTGGTATAAAAATCCATTTCATTCCATGGCTTTAAATAATATGAATTTTAGAACTTTTTGCAATAACTCTCTAGGGATCTATATCTTGCAAATTGGGAAGCACTTGACTAAATGATTTCTAAGATAAAATAGTTCCTTCTAGCTCTAAATTCTTTGATGTCCTACCTATCTTTCACCCACCTTTCCCACTCCAACTTAATTTTTTTTTTTTTTTGCTACGGTTATGGTTGTGATTTGTGGAAATCAAGCCATCCAGCTAACCCTCTTTTATCAGTGCCTATCAGTTCCATTTTCTGTAGAGAGGTTATTGGTTAACGCATCTTAAGGCTTCATCTGAGAAAGGAACAGTGCATCAGTTTGAATGCTAATTCACTCAACTGGCAGCAAGCATAGTGAAGTGACAGCTTGGAGGGGGGTAAGAGGAGTGTCTGAAAATGGCAGCAGATTGGTATTTCAAAAGGGGAGGGAAATTTCATAATGATGAATAAGAAAGATGACATTTGGTGCTCACATTTAACTTGCATTGGTTGTCCACATAAGGGTCAGTATGCATAACCTCCCTTGATTAGGCCCCCGGCTGCCCAACAGCTGACTGGGTGTATACCCTTCAGATTGTAACCAAAAGAAAGGCCTAGATAATTAGGCCAAGTTGAACTGCAGGAGGTAGCCAGCCTCTCTGCTGCCTTTTGTATATTCATGACCCAACTTGATTGATGGAAGGACAGTGTTTGGTGACACTGTCATTTGCAAGTTGAAAGGTAGACTACAAGCTGAAGCCAAGATCAGATGTGCCTAAAAGAGTCTTACAATAAACTCATTTGGATGCTGATGATGTTCACATATGCATTTCTTTGTTTCTAACTGCTTCTGGAGGACATCTGCTAATTTGTAGAGATTAACTTGCTTTAATTTAAAAACTTACAACATGAAGTAAAATGATAGTTTTGCTAGAAAAGTTTCCTTCAAATGCATAGTCACATTATATACTATGTGGCTTACATGTTTTGGGTACATATTTGAACTAAATGATACATATCTAGAAATTTCAACAATGATTTTTGAGTTCATGTTGATTTATAGACAATCTTGCAGAATAAAGTCATGTAATAATGAAAAGGGGGAAATACTTTTAGCAAATAGATATTTAGTAGGATTCATTGCATGTATATTTGGGAAGGGTTGCAGAGATCCTTTCTGTCTACCCTATCTTTTTACAGAGATGTTCAGAGAGGTTAAATGACTTGCAAGGTCAGAAAGGTCCTGTCTTTGCTGGGCTTTGAATGTCAGCCCCTGACTCTCAACTCCAGAGCCCTACTTTACCACTTTACCCTCCAAATTACCTTTTTAGTGTACAGGAAGAAGAGATGGTTAAAGTCAGATATTGCAGGTGAATTGAAGTTAAAACTGGATCTTTGAACCTAGAAATGTGATTCAACTCCTGCAAAAAAAAAATGAACTTAAGTTTTTATTAATTGCTAATATGACGATATATAGAATGAAAACCCATTGAATGATATTTAGTTTATAGGAGATAAGTTTAAAACCCAGAAAAAAAGATGGAGTACTTGTATTTCCTTCTTGTGAATCTTAGTTTTATCTTCTGTAAAATGAAGGGATTAGACTAATAATTTCTAAGATTCTTTGTACCTCTAACATTCTCTATCTAGAGTCCTTTCTGTCATTCTGTGTTTCCATAATTTTAATTGGATAGTTTATGATGGGTTGTAAGTTTACATGTTTCAAAAATACCTCTTCTCTATGTTAAATATATTATAAGAATTAATTATCTAAGGGCTTTTCCAGGTCTACATCCTATGATCCTAAAATACGGTGCATTTAATGTTTTGTTACATGGTGACTTTCAAAAAGTAAACTTCTCTTGGAGTTGAATGATTCTAAATCTAAAAACTATGTTGGGCCTCACGCTGAGAAATATCAATATAAGCTCTTTTATAAATTTTTATAAACATTACAATTGTAGATTTAAAACCTGATTTGATTTTGGTTCATTTCAGGTAGTTCATTAAAAAGGAAGTAATTCTTTCATACATTTTAAACTAAATGCCACTAATCAGGAATTTTTCTTAAGAAGCTAGAATGGGAAACCTTTATTTGTTCAATTTTTTTTATGTTAATGGTTTGACTTCTCACCAGTTGCTAGAAATGGCAGTTATCTATTTGCTTAGATCGATGGGTGATTTATGTGGATATTTACTCCACCGTTACATATAGCAGCCCTCCATACCTTCTCATTTTGTGCATTTCTTATGCATTTCTTTCAGCAAATTTTCATTGTCTTAGGAATTCCAGTGTAATGCTCTAGTTGTTGATAATCTTTTATAATTTATTCTTTTACAATTCTAGCTCTTTCTACCATATTTTAAGTTCATATTCTTTATGATCAGTTTAATGTGCAGGTAATTAGTAACATGCTTCCACCTATATGTTCTCACCATGTATCATCCTTCCATGTTATTTGGGTCATCCACAATTTTTATTTTTCTGAGATCAAGTAAATCATTGGGAGAGTATTGGTGTTAGAGATTAATTTTTAATGTAAATTTTCCTAATTTTTAATATTCCTTAAGAACTTTTATATTCAATACTCTTAAAATATAAGATCAAAAAGAGTTATTTATTAAATTGTGAACTTAACCCTGTTACTGTAAAAGTGTATCAGTAAAAAAAAAACAAAAAACTTTGGTTTGTCTTCCTGTTGGTATTTATTCTTATTCTGTGTATTTTTTAATGCTTTATTGATGTTTCCCCCTCTTTTTTGTATATCTCTTCACACTGATGTCTTACCACCCCAATAGCTTTTTTGTTAAAATAAATATAGTCAAACAAAACAGATCCATATATTGATCATGTATGATAACATATGACTGATTCTGCACCTATATTCTATCACCTACCTACTTCTTTGTCAAGAATTAGGAGGCAAGGTTCATCATTAGTCTTCTGAAGTCATGCCTGGCCCCTTCAAAGAACTTAATTCTGAAGTCTTTCAAAGTTCTTTTACTTTACATTATTGTGGATACAAAGTGAATTGTTTTCCTGACATTGCTCAATTCATTTTTATTCCAGTGAAGATATTAGTCCCAAGGTTCTCTGAATTCTTCATAGACCTCATTTATGAAGCAATATTATTTTGTTGTTTTCATACCATGTTTAGTTCAGCCATTTTTTAAAGTGGGCACTTACTTTATTTCTAATTCTTAGCTACATACAAAAAATGCTAGAAATATATTTGTATGTATGAATGAGATGTTCTTTTCAGCTGTTAATTTCAAATATTACCAATTATGTTTCTCTGAAGAGGAGTCTAGACAACCTCTAAAGTTGAGCTTGTTTCTACAAAGATATTTTAGTTTCTATTTAGGAACCTAAAATCTCCTACCTCATAATTCTGTCCAAAGAATTCTGAAATCTTTTTGCTTTTTTTTTTTAAAGATGCGTAGTTCCAAATTAAACAATTATGTCTCAGCAGGAAGTATTCTAATATGTTCAAATTTTAATAAGAATGTCTTTTTTTTTTTCATTTAAATCACAGTCCCTTGTCGTTAAAATCTTGAAATTTCTCTCTGATCTTTCTTAGAAATGAAAGAAATAAATATTTGGCTAGTTTTCTATACTAGCAGTATGATTATGTATGAAACTGAGCAACTAATAGAAAATAAAATTTGTAAAGGGGAAATAGGAATAGAAATTTTCCTAATAAGGAGGGAAAATTACTTGAACTCAATTTTCAAATTTATTTTCCTCTTTCAAGACAATACAATACATAAGGCTATTTACTGTTCTCATTAAGCCTTTTCAAAAACTAAAGTAATGTCACTTTGCGAGGAGACTATGGTTCTTTATAAGTTGATAAAACAGACCTGACACTTGTTCCATGAAGGCATCTTTCTCTGCTTATCAGCCCTTCAATTTATGGCTGTGCTTTGAAATTCGTGCCTGTGACTCCCATCTTTGTATTTACTCCAATTAACACATAAACCCTAATTACCCAGATCAAGGGAGTTGGGAGTCCATAAATGGAAAGTGACATGGCAGAGCTTGGCAGCTGGCATGAAGGCAAGGTGACAAAAAATAGGGAAGTATCAATTAGATGACATTGATGGTGAAGCATGTGTGTGTTGGGATAGTAGATATTAGCAGCCCTCTGTGTCAACTGATTGCTTGTCTCTAATACCAAGGGGTGTGAATCACTTGGTAAATGACAGCTAGGTTAAAAGTATGAAGTTTAGCTACAATTTTAAAAAGACCATAGAATTATTCATTTAATTCTATTTTATTTCATTATTACTAACAATTAAAAATATTTCTAGCAGAATTAGTCTAATTGTAGCATATTGTCTTATTCATCAAAATTTCAAACCAAAGCAAATGAGTTTTATAAGATTAAGAATATCTAGTTCTCATTTGGGTTGGAAGAGGTAACCCCTTAATTGTAAGTACTTAAAAGCCATTATGCATGGCTTTGTTCTTTTATACAATCCTTTTGTAATATAAGGTAAAACATGAAGGAGGGTGTTAATGTGGAAAGAAATCAAATTTGGAATTTGAAGACCTAGCTATATTTAACATTTTTACTACTTAGCACTTGCATGACCTTGAGCAATTTACTTGCCCACTTTGAGCCTTGGTCCCCTAATTTATGTAATGAAGGGTTAGACAAAGAGATTGATCTCTGAGAACCCTTCATTCTCTAAAACCATGAATGTATATAGCACTGTAAGGAACAACGTTGGTTCTGTAGCAAGTGTTACAAATGAGCAACTAGCTAAATGGCATTACAGAGGAATTTCAGTCTTGTGGTGGACCTTCATTGTAATATGGTAGTGATGTTGTTGTGAAATAATGTTAAACAGAACTGACCTTTCTGAAGGCTATGCCTAATTTTTGTGTGATATAAGCTAGGATTTATTCATTATACATTAACAATGCTCTGCAAAATGTTCACTTACAGTCAGTGGCTTAGCAACAATTTTGAATGGACTTTACCTCAATTTTGTTAGGTTATGTGTGGGGTTTGGTTGTAATGTATTAACTCTTTTTTGGTGAAAATTGTTCAGCCAAGGCAACTTTATGCAGGTTTTGCTTGAATTCACATTTCCCAGTTGTGTATGTTTTGATGAATGGATTTTAAGCACCACATAATATTTAAGCCCCTTTGGTTCTGGGCTTATATGTGCTAGGAACAAAAAGATCTAACTGCTAATGTTCCAGTTCTGCTAGTGTTAGCAGAAAAAGACTTGGGCTTCTGCTTGGGAAGGGAATAGAGGGGAACAAGAGGTGTTATAACATCTCATATAACTCTCACTGTTTGCACACGTAATGGCAGTTAAGAATAGAAGGGCTAGGCAGCTTCTGTTTTGGGGAAATGCTGACATATTCACTTTATTGTAGCCTCGGCTGCCTGATCCATAATGTTAGCTCCATTCCTCAAGTGGATGGTTGGATGTTGGCCCAGTGGAGAAAAAGAGCACTCAAAAGAGTGCTGGAGAGGAGGAGGGGAAAGTGCTAACTTCAGAAAGATCTAAGATTTGGTTAAGATTGTGATTTGAATATATGATGAATGAATATTAGATATTAGCATATAGTGAATTGTATTGAGTTTTTTAAAAAAATATTTTGCTTTTTACAATTTGCAATACTGGTGGTTATGCAAACTTGGTATTTTTCCTGAAAACAGCTATATCCTGTAATTATTTATGCTATATATTTAAAAACTATAAGATGGTTTCATTTCTTTCATGCCTCCATTTCAGGTGCTGCTGAAAATTGGGAAAGAACTGTTAAATGATGTATTTAGAAAGAAGCTGTTGTACAAGAGTATTTGAAACATTAAAGATGTGCCAGAAGGTCCATTAACATAAATGTTTTAACTCAGACACACACAAACTTATGTACCAAAATGAAAATGTTTCATGCATTAATTTGCTGCAGAAGGTACTAACATAACAATTAGAACAACATTCTGCCTACTTATACTTAAATTTCCTAAGGCAATCTTTCAGTGATAATGCATAGTATTGATACAGTACTTCCTCAAGCACAGCATCTGATAGAATAATATGCTATTTTGTTGCATTTTCAGAGTTTTAAACCAATCAAATGGGGCACACCTTTTGAGGTGACAAAGATTAACTATCAAAAACATTTTTTTCTAATAAAGAGGACCTTAACCCTGGTTTTTAATACCTGGAAGGAATGATTATTTAAAAAAATAGCTTGACAAAGATAGTTCCATATTAGTATTAGTATTAGTGTATAATAATAAAAATGTATAAAAATGCCACACAACTCCACAAGAAAAGTGAGGTTTGGCTGATCTATGCAACTAATTTGGGTTCATTATAATTTCCATTTATTTTGTCATTTGATTATGTGCACATTTCTGGATAAGCCAACTGTCCTGTTGATTTGTGGAAATAACAATGTATACTGTTGATTTTTTATATCAGAAGAAGCTGGTATGAATTTTGAAAAAAATCAAATGTTTTCTATCTTAACCACGCAGCTTATCATAGAGTTGATTTGGTGGGTGGGGAGCAGTGTAGCCTGCTGATCCTACTTCCACGGTCATATGTTGTAAACCACATGGAACTACCTCAAACTGTGAGGGGGGGAGAGAAGAGGGAGAGTCACAACTGCAAACATTCCTCCTCAGAGCAAGTGGTTGTCCTAAACTGAGCACTGTAGAATAAAAATGGAAACATAAAAATAGCAGTTGGAAAGATAAAACAGCATTTATAGTACTAATAAAACTGTTGTGGCTTCCACAGGAAAACATGCTTTGTAACCTAATGCTTACCTGAAAAGACTGTCGAGTTTCAGAGAGTTATGGCTGTTTTTGTAAGAAGCATAGAGATTTGCTTGAGGGCTGAGTGATAGATTCGCCCGCCTGAAGCATCCCAGTGTGTTTATACATGGCTTGTATGGCAGCTTTCATAAGACATTTACCCCATGATTTGCGATGAGCTTATGTGTGAATAATTAATGGCAATTAATCCTTAATTACAGTAATTAGGCAAGTCACAGGAAATTAAGCTGCAGCTGGAGAAGACCATGCCTGGGAAGAGAGGATTGGGGGCTGTGTGAATGTGCCATTTACTGACAACATTACTAGGATGAGCAGTATTCAGCGGGTTTGGCATTTCTATTGGCAGCCTTGGGTAGGACAAGAGCACTCAGCATTAGCTGCAATCTATAGTTGTCTACAAGAGTTTTAAGTTCAAGTGCCAAAATGTTGTGTTGCATATGGTGATTATCTAAGTTTATTGGTTGCCATAACTCAAACGGGTATAATTGTTTTTGGCTTGATAACAGTGACATTAGAAGCTAGAGCTTTTATGCCTTCATAGGTTCTATTGGCATGAGCCATGATATAACTTTTAGAAATAATTCATCCAGGTTCGCAATTATGGAAAAAAGATGATATAATTGACTCAATTAACTGAGAAAATTTCATTCAAAAAGTAGCAGCCCAACAGATAGTTTCTTGGTTGAAGAGTTAATTACTTTATTAGTAGTTGCTTTTCCATTTAAGCTATTAGTATAGGGTACAAAGACATTTCTATTTAACTGGATACGTGCTTGCAGTTTAAGAGAAGCTAAGTTTGAGCCAACTGAGGTTATCAACTGTTTGACCCTCTTCTTGGCCCTCTTCCTGGCCATAGAAATTGGTTACTTTTTACAGGTATGTTTTATTATAGCTACCTTCCACCCCACCCCCCAATCCCTGTTTTAATTTTGGTATCCTAGAAGTACTTAGATATCTTTGACTCCAATTGTCAATGTGTTTTTAAATGCTTCATTTAAAAAATGTGAGTTATTTTGAAAGAATAGAGAGGTAAATTATTGTCAAATTAATAGAAGGTACTCATTGTCTTTAGTTTGGATATAATAAACATTTTCTTTATTTCCTTAAAAAGTTTTAAAAAATCAAGTATATCTAGAAACCATGCATTCCTAGATAGAAGAAAAAAGTGTAGAAGCTGTATTAATGAGAATATTTCTAACCCTAATCCTGGAATATTTTAATAAGCATGTGATAAGCATGATTTGATGTTCCTATCAAATTATAAAGTACAAATAATTTATTTCTAAACATTATTGTGGCTTAAGAGGCTGGGTTTAAACATATCTAATTTAGGTCCATGATTAAATTTATTCTGTAATATACTATGATCTATCCAGATGTATAAGTGACATGGTAAGAGCTAAGGTTTTATTGAATAATAAGTACTGAAAAAAAGGATCCTGCTAGATGCAGTCTAAAGGTGATATGTTTTAAGTCTTTATGTAATTTGCTTGAAGAATGTTGTAAATACTTCAGAGTTCATTTTAAAGAAGGACCCTTCATTTTATACAATGGGAAGTTGAACTAGATTACCTCTAAGGTCTCTCCCAGCTTTCATAGTCTTTATAAGTCCACACGTATTTTATTTGGATTGTACTTCTTTCCCCTCTAAATTTTCAATAAAAGATCTTTAAGATTGCTTTTATAATTGGAAATGGTAAAGAACTTACTTCCAAGTCTTTTAACAATCCTTTCTGTCTCAAAGAAGACAGATTAGGATGAGGAAGCCACGGTATTTGTTCAATCACACTTCTTCCCTTTTCTGATCCACCTTTAAATAGAAATAAGTCATAGTGCTTTAATAATGGTCTTGATTTTATAAATGATTCCCCCCTCCCTTGAAATAAGCAATGCATTCATTTTAATATGTAGAATCAGTTTGCTAGCAGGGCGACAGTTTAAAAAGGCTCCCAACTGTGACTCAAGTGCAACCATATTGCTTCCTATTACTCGCTAAGGTAGTTGTTTAGAAGAGAGAATGTTCTCCCTGGAAATGTTTAAAGTGCTGTAATTTTATTTAGGATAATGAGGATTTATAACCATTTTGCTGTATGAAAACCTGCCTTTAGACAGTGAAATAGGCTGTTTTGGTTATTGAGTGTCCTTAAATGTAGGATGTGTGTTTGTGTGTGTGTGTGTGTCTGTGTGTGTGTGTACGTACATGTGTATTTGTAGGGTTTAAAATATAAAATAACAGTAACAAAGTGTTTATATTGGGAATTATGAATGGTTGGTTGTTCTATATTTTGGACTTAAGGTTTTAGTATTAAATTCCCTAAGGTAATACAACACTGACTTGTATTACTGTTTAAATCTTTCTAGAATTTTCTTACTTTCTATTAAAACCTGGCAAGTTGATATTCAGGATCACCCATGCAAAGAATGTTGGTAGTGAATATTGGCTATCTTTGAGACTTGAACACTAAGAATTTTGCCTAAGTTGCATTGGTGGAGGAAGTAATTTGAGAGATGTTTTAGGTAGGTTAATTTCAAGTGCAATTGGCAACAGAACTGTGACAGTTCAGTGTGCTGTTGTACTGGGAAGGATTTTAGCATGAAGCACAGCATTAGTATTTTTTATTAATATCGTTTTAAAAATGGCTCAACCTAGTAAATTTTTATTTGACTTCTCTTATTAATCTTGTGTTCTCTAGCCTACCTCACCATCTAGAGTGAAACAGTATATTTAGTTTTCTGTCTCTACTTGGGGATGGGGGGAGGTAAGAGTTGGGGGGTGTAAAGAGACTGAACATTTACAGATTTTTATAAGGTTTTATCTCTTTACTGGAAATCTTAGCTCTCAAAACATTTCTAATTTCCTTCATTTGAAGGTTCAAACAGTTTCAAATTACTGCCCATGGATTGCTCTTGACATCCCGAATGGTAAATTTGAGCTGTGGAAATGCTGGAATGTGTTTTTGTGCTTTTCCTGAACAAGGGAATTCAACGGGTAAATTACAGTCATTTACTGGGAGTGTAATTTACTGAGAGGCTTTAGGCAAATGCTGAAGAAAAAGGACAGCAGCAGAACAGAAAAAAATAGCTTAAAAAGTGTTTTGTGTATTTTTTCCCTTTTCTCATTAAGTATTTATTCACATAAGAGTTTTAGGAATTAATGGCCAACCCAGGAATCAAGACAGATAAAAACTTTGATTCATTTTTAGAATTAATGGATTAATTATTTGTCACATGAAAATGACAACTGGAATCAGATTTACTGATAAAATGGCGCTTGTTTAATTTATAGATCCATCCACATATATCCTTTCCTATAGATTTTTAAAGAATTTGATTTCAATAGATCATCACTTAATATTTATAATATTTCTTCATATAAAATTAATACGCAATTGCTAATTGTGTAGTGTTGCATTGGTAGAAGACTCTTTTTAGTTCCTTTTTTAAAAGTATGCTAATTTCATCTTATAATTTTTGCTTTTATCAAATAACTCTGAAAAGATGAAGCCCATCTCTGATGCATTGAACTGTTGAAAATAGCCAACAGAAAATTACTTGACACATTTTATTAAAGGTTAAATGTGAGGTTTTATGAAACTGTCAACTAATTCTTTATACTATAAATATGTAAACAGATGCAATACCTCTCCTAAACTGCTCTGACCAAGTTCTTTCAAGAAAAGCAGTGTGCACTGTAGTAATTGCTAAGCCAACAGATAGCTTTGTTGTAAAGTGGTTTTGTGCAGCATATTGTAATTTGACACTTAAGTTGTGCCCTGCATTACCCTGTGTCATAATTGATGCCTAAAGAAAAGCACACACCATGCTAATCATTTGTTAGAATAGCTTGTTAAATTGTGGTTGCCAGTGTTAAATAAGACTTTGAAATGTATGTATTTTAGGTTTTGTAGGTTACTGTTTTAACCAGTCATTTTAAAAGGGTTTTTCTACTTTATATTGCACATGCAGTATTCTGCCTTTACACACAAGGTCAGCATGTTTGCTAGTTTCAGAGCATACTATCATGAACAAAATCAATGAGCTGCACATTTCACACTAGAATCACAAGGGACTTTTGAGTTTATAGCACAGTTAAATCCTACTCCTAAAATGTAATTCCCTTTTAGTAATATATCATAAGGAAGATTTTAATATGTGGTATTTTAAGTAGTTAAACTAAAGAATGATCCTCAGAAAGAATATATGTAATTTTGCTATTGGAATTCAGCATAAAGGAAAGGGAACTCTATTTGCATTTAGAGAACAGGGCAACTGGACTGAACATTGAATTTGTTAACATAAAAATGATTAGATGTAGAATGCCAATGAGCATTTTAGAGGGAATATTTGAGAAACAGATTATAAAACATTTGTGAATGGTGGTGGGTTTATGATTTGTAATAGATATACTTTTTTTCTCTGTATCCTAAATTTATTACATACTTCAAAGATAAGCACAAATTTGAGGTGAATTTTGACTTAGAGTTGAAAGTAATCTCCTTTTATAACCTCTGACAAAATTGAAACATTCTGAAGGAATATATGCATTTCAACATGAAATAAATATTACTTCTGTGGGAAAACTGACTTAATATACAAGGAGGATTATTCATTTTTAGATTTAAAATAATGTCCTTAATATAAGATCCTTAATTTGTAATAATGGTCTGGTGATCTGCTCCCTGGCTAAAATAACCTTCTGACTGACATGTTCATTTTGATCCATTCAACTATATACTTTGTTGAAGATAGAGCAGACAGATTTTCAGTTGTTTTATGTATATTTGATTGTCAGTAAGGACATTAAGATTGTAAACTTCTCAATCCTTTCATAGTTAGAGATCTGTAAGGTTAACCACTGCTTACATCTGACCCGTTTATAGAGAGGAATTCTTCATATTCATTCAGGATCAAGTCACTGGACTTCTTAAGAACTGGCAAACATATCTTTTCCAGAAATAAATACTAACTCAGGAGATTATTTCTGGGTCATAAAATCTAATACTTTAACTATTCATTTGTAAGGATTTCTCCTTTTTATTAACACTATAGTTACTGACATTTCAATTTCTGAAATTTGAAACAAAATCCACCTCTTTGTTGAAGTATATTTATTTCTTCCCCAATTTCCTTTTTTTCCCCCTCCAATAATTTTAGTTGGTTCCCTATTTTAACTATGTTCACTTGTAATAATAGCTAGATTTTAAAATGTCATCTCTTCCTATTTTAAAACAGGTTCTGAGTATTACTAAGGTTAATAAATCTATTTCTATGAGTAAATGAATTGTGTGTGATATGAATATTCAATATTAAGAGGCACATTATCTAATTTTGTAATTTAAGGGTAGAATAAAAGTTTTGAAAAATTAAAGTGGGATCTGGGTTCTAATTTAGTTTGAGTCATACATATACCCTTGTCATTGATGAAATAACTTGGCCATTCCTTTTATAGTTATCTAAAAAAGAACATGCATCTAATATGTTATTTCTTAGATCATTAAATATACATATATCAGACTAAAGAGTTATGAAATTTTTTGGTTTAAAGTAACAAAACCTCCTTAAGAATTAATTATTTTAAGTCATAAAATATTTTAAAGCAGTATTTTGTTTCAGATTGAGGATAGTCTTTTTTAGACTCTGAAGTGGTATTTTTTTTTTATAAATACATGTTCTTTATGAGAACAGAAATGATAATTTTGATATAGCATTTATATCGTATTTTAAGTTTTCCACAGTGTATTGCATATATTTTTAAGCTTTTTACAATAATTGGTGAGATAAGAAGTAAAGATATTATCTTTCCTCATCTGGGAAAAAAAAAATTCCCTTTCTACTTTATAGAACTGTGGTGAGGGAATTGTTTTCCTAATATCAAAGTTTATAGGTTCTTATGCTTTTTTTTTTTGGTTCAGACAGGTATTATGTTCTTATGGAAAGAACATTGGGTTTGGAGTCATAGGAATATAGAAATAGAATCCTATTTCTGATACTATATTTACTCCCTTTGTGATCTTGGGCAAGTAATTTCTCCTTGAACTTCAGAGTTCTGATCTGTAAGATAGGGATATTAGATTAGATCACACGTGAGCCCTCTTTCAGTTTTAAAAAACTGTGGACTTTTCTTGTGTCTTAGATGTAATCACAAGTACAATAAGTGACAGGGTAGCACTCAGACCCAATTCTAGTATTCTTTTTTCATATCATTCTCATGATGAAATGCTTTTAAAATTATTTGAAGTTGAGGGGAGATGATGGTAATTAAATAAATCTTTGCCATACTTCACATTTCCATGCATTTTATTGAAACTCTACTTTTTAATACTTATGAAGTTCTTCATTATTATCAGTAAAATCTAAATAAGAGAAGAATCATTGTGTATTTTGGACAGCTCATTAATTCTTCTTGAGGAACATGTCTATGCCGTTCTTCAACAAATCTAAAAATCCTTTGAACAAACAACTCCTCCTACATTTTCCTTTTTTTTCCTCTAAAACTGGGATTTTTCCCTAAGGGTGTATGCATATATAATTGTGGGCTACATACATGTATTCACCCATGAGTTTACAATGACACATGCACGTGGTTCTTTATAAAAATGCCTGTGAAGAGTATGTTCATACCAGGCATAGCTATAAATAATGGATGTGCAGGAGCTCAAATGTAAGCTTGAATTTTTCTCAGTAGTTTTTGTTCTCAATCACCTTGATGAAACAATCTTGAAGGCGCTCCCCTTTCAGTGGCATTTGGAATGAGTCTTTGACAGGCTGATTTCCCACCCCTGTTGTGACGCTGCTTTCTCTAGTTAATATTCCTGGCTAAGTGTCGCACAAAAGTAAACCGAAAGAGCCCTACACATGACACAGAGGCTGCTGCTGCATTGGCATTAATTATGCAGTCAGGGTTGGTGCGGTAACATTCCCTGTCACCAGGAGAGGTAGTAAATGAGAATTCTCCAAATGAAGGCGAAGGAAGAACATTAAAGTTCATTTACATGGCAGGGGATAGAAGGGCCCTTCCATAGAGCTGTGGAGAAAGGGGAGGAGGGAAGGAGAACAATGGAAGGAGCTTCCTGCCCTGGGTCCCAGATAGCTGCTCTGTGGTACTGCTGCACCTTCTGTCTCTTCAGTTGTCCTTTATGTTCTGAAGTCCATTCTCATCCTTACACTTATTCTATGTGATTTTACATATGAATGTTCCCATTAGGACTTGGGACAAGAAAGACATACAGTGAAAAGAAAACTAGATTCTAGTGAGAAGGGATCTGGATTCAAGTCCCACCTCCAACACTTAATAGTTGTGTCTTCAAGGGAAAGCAACTCACCTCATAGAGCTGCAGTTTCCTTGTCCATAATTCTACCAGTAGCATTTACTGTACAGTGTTGTTTTAAGGGTCAAATGAAGGATCAAATGTAAGTACAAATTCTAAAAGTAATTTTCAATTTATTAAAAATGAAAAATCCTTCTTTTCCCATTATCATGGTTTTTCCACATAATTAACATTTCTTATAACATAGTATTAACAATCCATATATTCCTTCAGCATGCTATGATGACAGATAGTATAGAAGTAGATCATTTTCAGCTGCCTATTGGCATGAGAGACAGCTCAAAAAGTCATCTTTATAGTGATCACAAGCAATTAACTCGTTTCTCATTGGGCATGTCAAACTATAGTTATAGTTATTTATTCATTCAACAAACATTGTGTCTCCCATTTATTGAGGAGATTATTGGGGAGATAGAAAATTTTGATAATATAAAGCTTAAATAAGATATGATACTTGCTCTCCTGGAGTTGACAATTTATTAATGAATACAGCAGCTATAATATAGCTTAAATAAAGCACAGAGATAATTAATGTTATTACATGATAAAAGCTTAAGAGAATTTCTAAACAAAATTCAATAGAGAAGGTAATTACTGACCAAGGAGATCAGGCACAGTTTTCTAGAATTGGTAGCACTTCTTACTTAACTATTGTCATTTGAGTTGTATTTTATTTTAAAAGACGTAGTAAAGGAAGATAGGAGAGCATTCCTGGCATAGAGGACAGCATTAGAAAAGCCCAGGAGCAATGGAGAATAGAACATGTTTGGTAATAGAATTAATTTTGAAGTGTAAAACAATATAAAATTAAACTAGAAAACTAGATGTGTCATTGTATTGTGGAAGCAAAAGAAAGCTTTTGGGAATAGGAAATGCCCATTTCAGGGTTTTGAGTAAAAGAGCAACATAGGTAGTCATGCATACAAAAGATTTGTTTAAATTTTTTTTCCTGGCAGTATTTATAGATGATGGATTAGATAGGCAGCATGGCATAGTATATAAATTATGTTATTGTGTATTGGATATATTAGTATATCAACTATGGCATAGCATATTAGCTTGGCTTCAGTTCAGACTTGGGGTTCATATCACTTCTCAGACACTAGTCATGTGACTGTGGATAAATTACTTACCCTCCCAAAATTTGTTTCTTCATCTATAAAATGGGAATAATTTTACTTATGTTCCCCAACTCATAATGGAAGGGGAATATTCTGCAAACCTTATGTAGAAGTATTATTTTATTAATTGGGGAGGAAAGAACAAAGCCTAGAAAGCTTTTTAAGGAGACCTTTGCAAAAATTCAGGGAAATGGTATGTGTTATATTGGGAGTAGGAAGAGAATGGTTGTGGGTGCTACTAGGAGAAATGGACAGTTGAAGGAAATATATTAGAAGTAAAAGCTATCCTAGAAATATAAATAGGTTATATATCGATGCTTAAGGAATAACAGGGCACTCCAGACCACTAGCTCTGCTTCCAACCTAGTCCCCACATCCATTAACTAGGGAACCAACTCTTGTGGAAATGCTAGCTGGCAACTGTTCCTGCAGTTATTGCATCCCTTACCTCCTCAGCATTCACTGTTTTTGACCCCAAAATTTCTTGCCACCAAAGTCCTTGGCACTGGTAAATGATTGTCAAATATCAGATAGTGAATATATTGTTGTCAGTATAAATAATATCAAAAAATACATTATGGTCTATATTGGCTGCCACATCCTAAGGAACATAGGATCTTTCTGACTTTTATATGA
This sequence comes from Myrmecobius fasciatus, assembly GCA_023553655.1. Taxonomy (NCBI): domain Eukaryota; kingdom Metazoa; phylum Chordata; class Mammalia; order Dasyuromorphia; family Myrmecobiidae; genus Myrmecobius; species Myrmecobius fasciatus. The sequence goes on from JAJPUD010001887.1 coordinate 231,174, forward strand.
AAACTCCTATATATGTTGTCTCTCCCTATTAGAATATGAACTCCTTAATAGCAGAGATGATCTACCCTTTTTATTTTGTATCTTTATCACAGTGTTTGCACCTAGTAAGTGCTAAATAAGCACTTTTTTATTTATAATGAAAAATGCTGTGAAAATCTTAAGGCAGTTCAGAAAACATTCAGACCTAGATCCAGGACGACACATGTATGGATTGGGAAAGAGAGCTTTTTGTCTTTGTAATCTCAAATCATATTTTATTTTGATGTTAATTTAAAAAAAATCTCTTTTCATTGCCAAATAATGTTTTCAAGTTCCATTTTAGTAACATCCATAAACCCTAGAAGTTTTTCAACCCCAAGAAAGTTTTCCTGAAAACCATAATTGCCAGAGGGGAAATGGTTTTATTTTAGTTGGAATATAGATGCTGCATACTATAGTTTTATTCTGTGCTTTTGATGCTCTCCTTCCCTGCTTTTCATAAAAAATAAACATCTTTATAGTTCCTATTTTTGTTGTTTTACACTATTATTTTACACTAATTCTGAAGTTGAAAATTTTGTTAATTCTGATTTTATAGATGAGAAGACTGAGATTCAGAGGTGAAGTAGCTTGCCCACAGTCCTGTTTGTCAAAGACAAAAAGCCTTATCCCAGGTCCCATGCTCTATCTTCTTTGCCAAATTTCCTCTTTATTACTGGAGAAGAGAAGGGTGAAGGAAGAAATATTTACAGAGCATTTACAGCTAGGCACTGTCTTTAGTACTTTTTACAAAATGTTTTCTCATTTGATCTTCACAATAGCCCTGTGAGGTAGGTGCTGTTATAATCTCCATTTTATAGTTGAGGAAATTGAGGTAAACTGAGATTAAGTGACTTGCCCAGGATCATACAGCAATTAAGTATCTGAGGCTATATTCAACCCAGGCCTTCCTGACTCTGCTTCTGTGCTTCTGCTGTATGGAAAACATGCAAAGTCATTATAGATTGTACAGCTTTACATAGGATTTTTAGATTTTTGATGAGAAAGAGTGGATTTGAAGTCAGAAGACTTGGGTTTAAGTAGCTGCATAGTGCCCAGATCATTGTTAGTATTTAAATAAATGATTGTTGACTGATTGACTGCTCTGCTGCTGCTTACTGACCTTAGGCAAATTATAACCTTTTAAGCCTCAAAACTTTAGAGTTATAGTAAAAGAGTACTAGATTGAAAATCTCAAGATCTGTTTTTGAATATCAACTTTTCTATTATTAGGCACATATGAGCTTGGTAGTTCACCCTTAGCTTCAGTATTTTCATCTATAAAAATGAGCAAATTGAACTAGATGACTTCTGAAGTTGCTTTCAGCCCTAAATCTTATGATACCAATACTGAAATAAGAGATTTGTGGTTTTTGTGATTAGTAGTACCTTTCCACTTTCCCCCACCATTTCTTATTGGCCTATTGATCATCGCCAAGATGAGAGGTAATAAAACTGCTATTTTCACATTTTTGTCGTATGCAAAAATTTCATTAAAGATTTTATACAGTTTTTGTACATGGTTTACATGTACATGAGTTTACATGAAGTTTACATGAAAAGTTTACATGAAAAATTGTGAGGACTTTAACCTTGTATTTGTAAGAAGACAGTAATCTATGCAGGTATGTTCTCCAGTACAAAAATGGAATGTAAAATATTGAAAATGTCATTTCATTAACATTAAATACATATCCTTAATAAGCTTTACACAATTTGTATTTGTATTTTATATTTATCTTGAAAATGTATGACTGAACTTCATGATGGGCAACTCAAAATTTTCCCATTATGCTTCAGCCAAATAATTTTATTCAAAATTATTTCCAAAAGGAATTAAATTGCTTTTGGTTGACTCGATGCTGGTCTATTTGTTCATAGTTTTAAAAAGTATATAAAGTATTCTAATTAATTTTTTTTAAACACTAGGTTTCCATGAAGGCTCAAAGTCCAGGAGCTATTTATGGGCCTATCACCTCTACTGATCAGCATAAAGGATTTGACCTACTTAGTTTCTTACTAAGGCCAGTTTACCTGTCCTTAAGGTGTCCTCTTCTTCCCTCTTCTCTCTTCCTTCCTTTCTCCCCTCTCCCCCCCCAGCTAGAAGTTTGTCACATTGCTCACAAATGCTGAACTTTAGTGTGGACACCTGATTAACATAGTTCTCTATATACCAGATCTGTGCTCAAGATATCCATCAGCATTAGTTTGCTTGGTGCCTGGCGTTATATGCAACACTACACTCAGTGAAAATTAGTTTTCAAGATATCCCTTACATGATTTGTGCTTGTGTTTCGTTTTTTGCTTTTTTAGTCAAATATTAATTGCTTTCTTGACCTTGGATCTTAAGATCCATTTATTATATGTAAAAGCAAACAAGCAAACAAAAGCAAAACATACTTCTTATTTCCAATAGATCAGTATGAATGACTTCCCTTCCTAGGTGAAAATAACCCATAAATATTCTTTTGACAAATGAATGTCACATGTAGTTATATTTGTTTAAAGTGCTCAGAAAGAATGTCCACATATATTTATATTTGGCATACATATATACTTGCATATACACAACGAAAAGCCAAAATATTTTATTTGTGGACCATTGAGATGTTTAAAAAAATATAGATAAAAGTGGCAGCTTGGTGAAGATAAAGTCAGGAAGACCTGAATTTGGATGCTATTTCCAACATGTACTAACTTTATAATAATTTTAGACAGCTTTTCTTAGCATCAGTTTCTTCATCTATAAAATGGGGATAATAATAGCATCTCACAGAGCTATTCTAAAATCAAATAATAAAATAAAAAGGGCTTTTCACACTTTGAAGAGGTATATAAATGTTAGCTAATATTACATTTATGTTCCAGCTATATATATATGCACATATATATATATCTCCATATTTCAATATAAGGAGTAACAGTTGCAATTTTTAAAGTGTTACATTCACAGATCCTTTTGTACTTAAACAATAAAATATACTGAAAAGGGAATATTTTAATTCATGTCAATTTGAACTAAAGAGAGCTTCTGATTTTTGGTCTGGCAAGCCCCAAATTGCATTTCAGTTGAAGTTATATTTGCACGCATGGCCAATAATGTTTTCTCCTCTAGAACAATTTATACTAAATGATGTTTTCATTGTACACTGTAGTCCACATGTAAGCCAATTTGGTTTAGTTTTAATGAATGAAGTTGTAAATTTTGATATACATGCACACACATGGAAAATTATTTAAATAAATTTTTTAGTAAAAATTGCATTCTTATATGGTATCATTAACTTTGACATCATAGTGAAATGAATCTTATAATACTGTTTCACATTTTTATCCACTAAATAAAAACCTTCCCTGTGTTTTATTACAAAGTAGGTGGCCTGAAGGAAAAATATATGTATTCTTTCCTTTTGGTATAAAATATGCATTTGGGCTGCTCATTTCATCTCCAATCTGTGTTATTCCTTAAAAATGCAGAACTGCCTGAAGTCCTCTTTAATATTTAATTCAACAACTTTTTAATCTGTCATTATGCCGTGATGAAGTAAGCATCAAGTGTCGCTGAAAAAGATTAAATTATACTTGGAAATAGGAATTGAAATGATTTAGGGTTGGAGGCTGAATATTTGCTTTGCACAAGTAATAATAATAGTAGCTTGGTTGAAGAAGGGGTTTGGTTCTGGCTTTAATGTCTTTTGCCTAGCTATGCTCCCCTGTGGCTCCCCTTGATTTAAGCTGGTCTTGCTGAGCTGTATTTTATTTAAATAGAGGTAGAAAGTGGAAATTACTACACTACAATACATTAATTACTCTGTACTGTTTCTTTGTACTGCTTTTCCTGTTTTCTGTAAACATCATAAACAACAATGCGACCTACTCAATGTTTAGCAGCTGTAAGCAGTCTTATAGTTTCTTGTTAACAAGCTTATCTTAGAAAAGAAAAAGGAGAATATCTTATCTGTGGAATAAAATATACCATAAAGCATTGGGAAACACCATTTCTTTTTGTAAGGAATGTACTCTAATATAAAGCTGTGACCTTGTACTGATATTTTAACTTATTGGATGGTGTGGTATTCCTTGCATATAAAATAATCCACCAATTAGAGTCAAGTGTGTGTGTGTGTTTTTTTTTTAAATCATTAGAGATTTGGCTGTAAGCATTTCAGACCTGTTAGTATTTAGGTCAATCAACAGGTAAAAACTATGAGACATTTTTGGAGCATTAGGATTATGCTCCATCTTGACCATAGGTCATGATGAAATGAGTTTTCAGAGGTCTCAGTTCACCTTTGTTTATTTTTCATCTGTTTCCATCATTCTCTTTACAAGTTGCTAAAATAATCCATCAATTAAATGGAAAAAATTAATTGAAAAAATACTTGGCGCCCTAGACACAAATGAGTTGTTTGACAAAGTACTGTTTCACTTTTAATATAACACACTTGTTTTGGTTACTTATGTACATGGATTTGTTTGTAATGAATATGTTTGAAAACATGCTTCCATTTGTCATAATTTGGCATGAGGATGATCTTTCTCACAACAAACTTGAGAATAGACTCTAGTTCTAATGTGTATCAAGACTGCTGGACTATTGTAAAAGCTGTAGACAGTATAAAGAATTCAAGCGCCAGGAGACTAATGTGTATTTATACATTTTGTCTCCCTTTATCAGGAGTGCTTACTTAGAACCACAGTCATAGAATGTTAGAATTGGAAGGGACCCTAAAATGGAGAATATTAGAGCTAATATTAATTTTCAGGATAAGATCTAATTCTCTTATTTTACAGTTGGGAATCAGACATAATATTTTCTTGTATGGCAACAGAAAAAAAATGCCTGTTATAGCTTCCAACATGCCTTGAGAATGTCACATAACAGAGTCTCAGTTTTCTCATCTGAAAAACAAGGGTAAGTAGTATTTCTCTGAAAAGGTTGTTGTGAGGTTCAAATGAGATAATGCATATAAATTACTTTGCTAATAAATTTAAAACACTATGTAAATATCACTTGTCATTATTTATAAAATGTCCTTATTTCTTCACAGAGAATTTTAACCTTAATCTTACAAAAAATCTTACCAAAAAAATTTATCAAATTTTCAAAAACTTGTAAAGTCCATGAGAAAAACATAGTTGCCACATCTATAATTCTTTAAGGCTTACAAAATACTTTCTTTCACAATAGCAAGCCTGTGAGGTAGTTATTGGATATTATTCAATAATATTAGTGAATATTATTATCTTAATTGTCACACAGGTGCAAGGGTCAGATCTGTGGTTCAAACTTAGATTTCCTAAGTCCAAGTCAAATGCTCTTTATACTGCACTTCACAACCTCATGTTTAAAAAATATATGGTTGTCATTTTGATATATATTGCAATTTGTTAAAAAAATTTTTTCCCCTAATCATTTGATTTGAAGTTAGGTGCTTTGTAAAATAATCCCGAGGTCTCTATTCCTGTCTGCATTTATAAAAACAACTGAATCAGTGACTTTCCATGGCAGTCAGGTCAATTATATGAGTGCCTCATTCCTTTTTATTATTCTAGGTCTTCTGACTTTTCAATATCAATTTCTCCATAAATATTGCTGTTTTCATAGAGGCAAGCTACCTGGTCTTATTCACAAATATAAATTCAACAGACTGATCTTACAAACTATTTATGATTTAGCATTTTGATCTAGGGTAACCTTTTAAAATAAATCAGATTCTAAATAATAGTTCCATGTTTGCCCACCTAATGCTGTTTCCATTGAGATATGCATTTGTCAACACCTGCCTTTCTCTGTTGGAACAGGAGACAAGTTACCTCCCCTAAACCTAGTATGCTTGTAGGGTAAAGTAAATGCATGTCTTTGTAGAAGAATAAATAAAAAGACCAAGCTGAGTCAATAAGCGGGTTCAATTCATGCCTACAGCCATGGCGGGCGGACAGCTCATTTTGTAGATGTGGGTGTTTTGTTTACATTTATAATGCAGCTTTATTTAATGCTGACAGATATAGCTTGTGGCAAATGATAGTCAGAATGTATGAGCAGTCATAATGCTTCTGTCTTCTTATAGTGTGCTGCTGAAAATAAGCAGTTCACCTCTGTTTTTATTGAGGAAAGGATATGAGACAGCTATAGCTGTGCGAGGCTATTTATTGAGTTGTTTTACTAGCTGTGAACATGCCGCTTTATAGCAGTTGTGAAAATGGACTTTGCTAGTGTGTGGGAAAGGAAATAACATTGCAGTATACAAGGGTAGTAAAAAAAATCTCTATAAATAATTTTTCAGACTGAGGAATATTCTCATTTGAGCGGGCAGAGTACGTTTGTGATTTTGCCTGAATCGGTGGGGTCCCTATTGAAATGGCTCTTAGTAGAGATAAGTACACCAACACTTGCATAGTTAATTGAACTAGGATTTGCTTATCAAAATATTTTGGGTTTACACATTTATCAATATTTAATACAGCAATGTGAACTTTTGGACTTAAGTCTATATTTGTTTTGGGAAAAAACATATGGAATATAAAGTTTTCTTCATTTCTTTTTTGACACAACTAAGCAGTAAGAAAATGTATGGGATATTAACTTCAGGAAAAAATAATCATGTGGTAGAGCTAGAGAGAACTCTTTGTATCTTGGTTTTAGTGTAAGGAAGAGAAAATTTCAAAATTTGATTAACTTATTTAATTCATATGGATTTTATATTAATATTTAAAGTAGCTTTTATTTTCTCAGGAATTGACAGTTCATAGTACTACTAAAAGGGAAAACAACTAGTGCTGGATTAATGATGGAGCTTTTAAGAATTATAATACCTTTTTTCAAATGTGTATGTGTAAGAGCAATTTTTCACACCAAATCTTACCTTGTCTGATAAGGTTCATTGGTGTAGAACCAGTTGATATAATTTCTTAGATTCTTAAACACAAACTATGTTCATTTAAAATATTTATGTGGGAAGTTTGATTATTTTACAGTTTTATTTGGATATTTGTCATGCAGCTGGTAGATTACATACAAATGATTTTTTCAAATTATTCTAGACATATCACTTGCTTCTTGAGTAAATAAAAATCAGACTACAAAAGTCTGAATACCTAATACTTTTAAAAATCAGTCCCCCAAAAAAAGCTAAGCATTATCCTAATTTCCTTTTCCAAGTGTTTTTATTAAAGAATTTCTGTTAGCAGTAAATATATGGATTAAGGGATGTCATAAAATGTCCTTATTTCCTTCTCCACTGGATGATGAAATGGGTTCATCTCTCCACAGAGCTATTTGCTTAATTCACCACCTGCTTTCCAATCCCTGGTAACCTAAAAGGTAACCAGAGAGATTCCTCTGTGTGTACCTTTTACATCTATTTCATGGAGAAAAGAAAACTGGTCATAAAATCAAGGTAAAAGGCAATTTTTGTTTTTTCCAGAAAAGCTGTTGCATATTTTTTTAAGAGGTAAAAAAATTTAGCTTTCTATGGAACAACTACTACCACAATTTTAACTTTCTGTCCTTAAATTTTAATCATAATTATTAACCAAATTGAACCACTAAGTTTCCCTCATTTCATCCTGCACTTTTTTGCCCCTATGCAAATGAAGTCCATTTCCTTTCTTGGACCACAATTATTCTTAATCTACAATTATTGAAATTCTTCACCTCCTTCAAGGCCTAACCTTTTCAATGAAGCTTTTTCTGATCCCTTTAAGATGAATCTTAATGAATGAAGTGATTATTCCCTCAAATTTTTCTGAAAGTATTTTGGTTCTCTCATTTTTCTTTATCACATTCATACTTTTTTGTATACATATCATGTGCCTCTAACTTGGTTAGGCAGATTGATGCTTGGGACTCCCTTGGGTTCTTATTGCTAGTGATGTTTGAAAATAGTCATAGGATCATAATATCAAGAATTAAAGCTAGAAGGGACCTCAGAGATCCTGAGGCCATTTACACCCATCCTGTCATTTGACAGATGAGTAAACTGAAGCACGGGGATATTAAATAATTTATTCAAGGTAATATAGGTAGTGCCATATGCAGGATTTGAACTTACATTCTTTAACATCAGGATTAGTATTTTTTATTCTATACATTCATTTTAATGTTAATTAATGTTAATATTAAAGCCAGACAAGCATTTAAATTGTTTTTCTTAAAAAGAAGTGATAATAGTTTAGTGGAAAGGTGACTAGATTGGAGTCAAGGAACCTAGTTTTAGATCATGACTTTGCTGCCAGCACTTAAGATCTGCATGATCTTAAGTAAGTCACTTGTACTCTTTGGACCTCAATTTACTTCTCTGAAATGAAGGAATAGCATTAAATCTGAGGTATCAGACTCAGCTACAAAATCCCCAATGGTAGCTGAATCACTTTAAAATATAATTGAGAAGTGTGTAACAAAAATAAAAATAAAGCACAGCATTAGATAATGTTAATTTGTGCTTTTCTAAGTTGATATATACAGTACTCAGGGTTCCATTTCTATTTAATTTTACACCATTGAACTAGAAGACTTAATGACTCTTCCCGTTTAAAATATAGCATTCTATTATTCTGTATTTTCTTAGTCTGTGGAATTCTTATCTTCCTTGTCTCATAAATTTTCCACAAAGGTTTCATTCAGCTTGCTGGAGCCTTCCTCTTCATTTATAGGCACATATATCTATATATGGTAAACTTTGTTTATAGGTACATATACCTACATATAGTAGGCTTTTGAAGTAGTGAAAGATTCATTGTTTATAAAATTATTTTTGATTGAAGAAGACCTTTAAAAAAACTAGTTTTTACATTTAGAACAGTGCCCAATATTCAGGAGCAAATTGTTTTTTCCCCATTTTAATTCAGAATTTGTACTATGGAAAATTCTATCCAAAATAAAAACTATAAAAGCATTGCAACCTCCCTCTCTCCCTTCCCATACCCTTCCATCTGTCTTTTGGGGATAACCACTTTGGAATGAATCTTTCAGGCTATCCTATTAAAATAAGACAGACTGATAAACTATTACAAAGCCAGTATTCAACATCTTCCCAACACAAATGAATTGTGCAAGACCTTGTGCTCCATTTTCACTGTCTTTAGGAACCTGGGTTACCGTAGATATTGAAAATGGAATGAGAAACCAGAATCCTCATGTACTCCACAAACAAGCAAGTACTAGCAACACCAAAGAGAAGGTAAATAGCTGTAAATCTTCAGGAGAAATAAAAACCAATCAAACTGAAAGATGAACAAAGCAGTGGTAATACAATTAAACAGTTGTTGTACAGTCATCTTTCCATATTTAAAGCCAAGGTTTCCCACTGCATCTGGGACTTTCTCCAGCTGCCTTGATCTATATATTGCCACTGGACCCAAATGGCTCCAGAGGAGAGAGTGAGGCTGATGACTTTGCACAACCCACCCTCACTTAAATCCAGCTCATTTGCAAGTCATGGCATCACCTTCCTAATGTCATGGTCCTCTTTGAACATGAAGGACAAACAGCAGCACTGTAGCACTTAATAAGTGGGATAAATAATACTAACTCTCATCAATTTAAATAGTAAATTTTAGTTGGCCTAAGTTCTTTCCTCACAAAAATCCTATAAGTAGAAAGACACCATGAAAGGTGTCTGAAAGGCACAGAGTTGTGAAGTGACTGGCTTCTAATCACATAGTTAAAGATGTATCAAAGCAGAAAACTGGCCTCATTTATTTCCCTAACCACACAAAAAAATATGCTCTTCATTCTCGTGTTGTCTCTTGTATATAGTGATAACACTAAAAGATGATAATTTTGCAAATCTGATATATTTAAAAATCTTTGAAACAAAGGAAATGGGCTTAAACATGAAACTAAAGCTACACTTGGCTATTATTAAAACTGTGTCAATTGCATATAAGTAATCATTTATTGTTTAAATACAGTAGAGGCTGTAACAAAAGCTGTCAAGAGCCATCACACTCATTAACCTGCAAGCTAATTAGCCTCCTCTTTCCTGATTGCTGACAAGTTCTTCAATCTGAACCTGCTACTGTTGTGTCAGCAGAGAAGCCCAGAGTGAAGTGGAAGAGGTCTCCATTAGATGTTTGTGAACAAAGTCTGTGTAGTAAAGGTTTGTTTTCTCTAGTCTAACAAATGTTAGAGCATTAATATTCCCAGATATAATTAAATTGGCAACTCTTAATTACTGTAATTAGTGTGTTAACCATTTCTCTTCTGGTCTGTCTATTATTGATATTGAGAGCTTACAAATAAAAGTTGTGATTAAAAAATTCTTTTTCATCATTGTCTTTTGCAGAAAAATGAATATTCAAATGCTTTTGCAAGTATGAAATATGCATTATAAACTTGTTCAATTACAACATTCTGTTAAAACTAATACAGATGCTTTGTATTTCATATGGCCTTCTAGCATGTAAAAATCATGTTACATGGTAGGACAATACTTTTATATTTTGTTTTTGGAATTAGAGTATATTAGGTAATTGTATAGTTGTAGCATGATGTCAAAAAGTAAAATTCGAGATTCATTCATTTGAACAAAACTATTTTGTGAAAAGAATCTTTAAGGAAAAAAAAAACAAAACTCCCCCCTCCAAAAAATATCTTGAATCACATATATGCAGAAATTTAGTATAGATTTTCAAGTTGGTAGAAAATCAAAATACAAATTAAAGAGTATTATTCTGAAATATTCAGATTCTGATTTTAAAGAATTATTAAGTTTTCCCTCACTAAGCTTTTTTCTTTTGGTTTTAAATGTTCAGGTTTACCTCCTACAATTTGGCAAAAGACTTGGACCTTAATACATTATCATTTATTTTTAATTATAGGTAAAACATATGTAATCCACATAGACACATATGGGTTTGGAGGAAAGTAACTTCTTTTAAGTATAGTTATTATTATTGGAGAAAATATTTTTCATGGGACACACATATATAACTGTATACATATACACAAATTGTTTCCTTGTTATATCTCTTGCTTTTCAGTATTTGTGGGTGTGTATATATCTCTTTCAATTTATCTATCTTTTTAATACCTGTCTTTTTAAGGTGGCTACCGATTTTTGGTTGTATGTATGTTTCCAGATATGAAGAACTTGAGGACATATTTTGTCATTTAAGTGCTGAGTATATGATACTTCACAAAATTAATTTGATTCCATAAGTTTGGCTGCTCCCTTCACAAAGACAGATTTCAGTTCTTCCACATTTTATGAGTTGATTTTCAGGAGTTATTCCATCAATCAAGTACTTATTAATGCCAGGCATTGTGTTAGCTGCATCTTGAACAAAGGTCTCTTCCCTTAAGGAGTTCAGTGGCCAGCATTGTGGTAATAGTTTCTAAGAACCAAAATTGGGTCATGGAAGAGAGACATTTGCTTTCCCCATGATCATAGCCTTTCAAACTAAATAGAACCTACCAGAACTTGTGCCAGAATGGTCCAGAATTGCTTCTCCTTAGTGCTGTCATTAAATGAAAATGCCCCTTAAAGAAGTATCTGGATCTATCAATTGGCAGGCTGTAGTTATACAATTTCTCATTCTCCAGATGAAGTCATAGATTTGTGAAGATAATATGACTTATCCAAGGTCATATGCCTGGTCAGTGGCTGGGCTAGGGCTTGCATCTAGGTTTCTTTACTTTAAATCTAGTGTTATTTCCACCCCATTGTGTATCTGTACTAAATCATTGTTTTGCATTTGATATAATTTTTATTTCTTTGAAGAAACTGCTATTTTAGCTTGAGATGGATAAATATTTGGATTGAAAACACTCTGCTTAATTGGGAAAGAATTATAGGACATTGCAAGCTTTTATATGGTTCTTTTTGAAATGGGTATTTCCCCTTTCTTTTGTTTGTTAAGAAGTGTTTTAATGTATAATCTTTATCAGATTGTTTACTGTATTAGAAAAGGAAAAGGAAGAGGGAATGATAAAATTCGAAACTCAAAACTTAAAAACACACACAAACATTAAAAATTATTGTAACATATAATTGGGGAAAAACAAAATATTATTTTTAAAAAGTTAGTTAATGCATAGCATTCTGCCAGAAAGTATCTTAAAAACTTACAATTTGCATTTATAAATTGCTTAGAGAGGAAATGGAATATTGAACTTAGAATCAGAAAACTTGGGTTCACATTTTGCCTCTGATACTCTGTGACGGTGAGCAAGTCCCTTAATCTCTTTGAGCTTCAATCTCTGCATCTGTAAAAGGGAAAATAATGATACTTGTATATATACCTCACAAGTTTGTTGTGAGATTCAAATGAGATAACATTTGTAAAGTACTTTGAAAATTTTATACAATCAAATATATATCCATTCTTATTGCTGGAATTTAATGAAGCATAAGTTGAGGGAAAGAAAAAGCATTAAGAGTTTACTATGTGCAAAACACTGAGAATACAAAGAGGAAATAAACATGACAGTCCCTGCTCACAGAGAGCTTACAATATAACAAGGAGTTTACATATATAATATGTTTCAACTGCAAGTCAAATGGAAAGGCTTGCTACTTCTAGGGATCAGTTGGTTAAAATTGTTCTTTTCTCAATCCTCACCCTTCTGACCTCTCTGCCACTTGTGATACTATTAATCACCTCCTTGATCCTCTTTTCTCTAGTTTTTCATGACACTGCTTTCTCCTGGTTCTCTTCTACGTATCTGACCGCTCCTTTTCTGTCTACTTTACTGGATCTTCATTCATGTCATACCTACTCAACCATGGGGTTTTTTCAAGGCTGTACCCTAGCCCCTTTTTTCTTCTTTGTACATATCACATGGTGCCCATAGTTTCGCTTATCTACTATCAAATAGTTAAGATCTGCTTGACTAACCCTGACCTTTCTCTTGACTTCTAACCGTGGGTCTCTTAACTGCTTGCTAGAAATCTTAAACTGAATGCTCTGTAAACATCTAAAACTTAACCTAAATTTTCTTTATCCTACCGTCCTAAGCTTTTTTTTTTCTCTAATTTTTCCATTATTGTCAAAGGTACTACCATCCTCACAGTCACCCAAACTTGCACCCCAAGTGTCACACTTAATCCTTCATTCTTATCTACAATATCTAATCATTTATGAAGCCCTGGTGTTTCTACCTCCATAATAACTCTCACATATGCTAACTTTTCTGCTCAAATCCCACCTCTATCCTGATGTAGTCCTCATCTCCTCATATCTGAATTATGGCAAAAATAGTTTGCCTCTCATCCTCAAGTCTCTCCTCATATAGGTCCTCCACTTAGCTAGCAAATTGTTTTCACCAAGGTGTGTGACCTTATTACCATTGTATTTAGTAAATGATTATCTCCAGGATCAAATATAAAATATTCTGTTTACTTTAAAGTCCTTCATAAGTCCTTTCCTACCTTCCAGTCTTATTCTATTTCACTTTATGAACATGGGACTCCTTGTTACTCAAACAAGACATCATGTTTCCTGACACTTGGCTCTTTCCATTTCTATACCTCTTTCTCTCCTCATTCTGCTTTACTGGCTTCCTTCGATTCTCAGCTAAATTTTGTTCTTTTTCTAGAACCTCTCCAGGTTCTCCTTAGCACCTTCCCTCTGAAACTGCCCCTGAATTATCCTCTCTTTATCTAGTTTGTATATAATCATTTGCACGTTGTCTCTTGCATTAAACTCTAAGCTCCTTGAGAGCAGAGTTTTGTTTATTTGTTTCACTTTTCTTTGTATCCTCTGGACTCATTACAGTGTATGGTGCATAGTAGGCACTCAATAAATATTAGTTGATTGGCTGACTGGTAATGCATCTTAATAGTGTATCTTTGAGTCAAGAGACCTGAGTTTATAGGCATACTTTAATAGTCATTGTGTCATTGAGGGATAGCTGACCATCATCTCTCTGAAAATTTCCTCTTCTGGAAAATGTAGTTAGCACTAGAGACCTCACTATGATGTCAACAACAAAGTGATTTGTAAATCTTAAAGTACTATATAAAGGATATTTATAATAATTCATTTTATTCTTTCAATTATGATTAGAAAATTATGATTGATTTAAGTTTTAGTCATACTAGCTAATAACTATTTTGTGAAGACACATCTCATTGCTAAATCAATTAATGAAATAGATCAAAAATAAATGAGGGATTTAGATCAAATGATTAAAATAAGAATAATAGCTGCTCATATTCCATATAACTCTAAGATTTATGAATGAAAGAAACAAGCATTTATTTAGTGTCTATTATATGCTAGACACTATGTAAGGACTTTACAAATATTCTCATTTGATGCACAAAACAATCCTTGAGAAATAGAATAGGTATTCTTTTTATTTCCTATTTACATTTGAAGAACCTGAGACAGACAGAAGTTAAATTACTTGCCCAAGGTCTTACAGGTAGTAAGTATCTAGGCTGAATTTGAGTTCAGGTCTTCCTGAGGCCAGGCCCTATATCCATTGTTGTCACCTGACTGCCTCTGTCAGTATTTACAAAGCACTTTCCTCACTATACTACTATAATATTGATAGCACAAAGGAAGCTGTTTAGTATCAGAGTTGAAATTCCATCCCATATGTCTCTACTCCAAATTCCACATATATCTACTCCAAACATGTATGTTCTTTTCTTACTACTTTTTGACTCTTAGAATTCTCTGAGCCTATGATTTCTCAGTTAAGGAAGATGGATTCTCAGGAGAGATTGACCTTTGAGTCATTGATTCAAGATGTTTAAATAAGCTTTTAGGCTGATAGAATTTGGATTTGAAAGAGACCTTAAAAATAATATAGACTATGAAGGAAGACACTAAGTACCTTGCCCAAAGTTACATTACTAATAGTAAGTAGAACAGCTACAACTCAAACTTAGGTCTTATAACCCAAAGCCAGTGCTCTTTCCATTGTACCATGTAATTAGAAGTCACTGTTCTCAAAGTATGGGGCTTTAATAGTTCCCCTGCACAGCTTAATACAACTTATATTTCAAGAGATTTTGTGCAATAATCATTCAAGTCTGCTTTAGAGAATAAATGAAATGAGTTTGAAGGCCATTTGAACATTAGAGTGTACTTCAGAATCACTGAGTCATTTGTCATACTTTACAGTCATTAATTTCAAAGAGTCCTAGCACCAGAGTCAAGTATTATAGAATTTTAGAATTGGGAGGGATCTAGAGATCCAACCCTCCCATTTATGAGATGAGGTATCCTAGACTTCTAGGTAGCAGGAAACTTGTTCAAGATCAGTTAGCTAGTGACAGAGCCATATTACCTAATTTCCAGTTCTTGGTTCCTTCCCTTCTATTGCACTTGAAATAGCATAGGTATGATTGTAGGTTTTTGCATTTTCTTATAGGAGTTTACATTAATTTTGTGTTACTGTTTCCCAGTACTGAATCAAGAAGTTGATTTTAAAAAATGCATTTTAATTGCTTAAAAGTAAAAGAGGAAATTCAGTTAACAACCAATTAAAAAAAACAACAAATACATATACATATGAGAAACAAATGAGCTTTATTTAAACCTTTGCCAATATTTTGCTTAATGGCTAGAGCAATTTCATAAGTAGTTTGACATCAAAAACTCTTAGCTTTCTGTTTCTTTTTCTTTATACACAACTCATCTTTCTTTAACTGTACTTCCTTAATGCTGAAAAGATTTTGATTATTAGGCAATGATCTCAGCAAGCAGTGCTCCTCCTATTAAGAAAATCAACACATTAATATGGTTTTGTTTTGTTTTTATTAATTAAAACTTTTTATTTACAGAACATGAGTGATTTTTCTACATTGACCTTTGCAAAATTTTTTTTGTTCCAAATTTTTCCCCTCCTCCCCATCCCCACCCCTAGATGACAGGTAGTCTAATACATGTTAAATATGTTAAATTATTTGACAGTTCCAATATATGTATATGTATCTATACAGTTATCTTACTGCACAAGAAAAATCAGGTCTAGAAAGAGGAAAAAAAAAAAAAACAACCTGAGAAGGAAAACAAAATGCAAGGAAATATTCACAGAAAGCGTTAAAATGCTGTGTTGTGGTCCACACTCAGATCCCACAGGCCTCTCTGTGGGTATATATAACTATCTTCATCATTGAACAGTAGGAACTGGTTTGAATCACCTCATTGTTGAAGAGAACCGTGTCCATCAGATTTGATCATCTTTTGTTGCTGCAACACATTAATATGTGTAGATTTATTTAATATATGTAGGTTCTGTCCATTTAAGTTATATTGTTTTATTTACTTTCTTTCCTTATTGTGTTGTCAATTCATCTCATTTGTTAGGTGCATGAGAGGAAAATTACTTTAAATGGAACTACTAATGTCTTATTTTTAAAAGATGTTTACTGAGTGCCTCAGGTGTCAATTCACAACTTCGCAGTTCATTCAAGATGGTTAGATCCAGAATTGATTTAAAAAAGAAGAAAGCAAAGAAACTTTCCAGAACACCATATTTAAAAGAAATTTTTTATATTTTCTTCATATGACAAGTTTAATGTCTCCTCTTTAAATATATTTGCATATTCTTATTTACGCAAAAAATTGTATTTTTACAAACAACAAAAAAGAGTATGTCCACTAGAACAATTTTTGCAATAGTGTGTTAAGTCTGCATAGGCTACTTATTAAAGAAAAAAATTCCAAAAGTATTACCTTGATATTAGCTTTCATTTAGAAAGCATAATAATTCTGAATATATATAGTAAAGGGAGATAACCCAAGGCAAATTTAATTTCAGATTGGGCTTTTGCTTAATGTATTATTCATAGTATTGTATCATCAGTTAGGCTTCTCTTTGGCAGTAAACTTAAAACTTAACTTTAACCATAATCTTTACTTCAATTTGGGGAAATACCACACTTGACATGATTTATTCTACCTTCTTATTGTAGCTAGTTTAGTTTTAATAAGGATGGGACAGGGTGTTGTTTGGCATGCTTAAAAAAACAACACATTTTTGCTGCATGACCTGGTTTTGCATTTTTCTGTATCTCTGTTCATCTAATTAGGATGTTCTAAAAAGACCTGGACCACTTCTTGTTCTGTGCTATAGCCTGTGGGTATTTAATAAGGAGCTTTCAGTGCTCCATTTGCATCTTTTGCTTGGGGTCTGAATAGTGAATTACCTTAAAGATCATTAGAAGCACTGCAGTATTGTTAAAATCAGGCCACAATATTCTAATGACAGTTTAAAACTTGAGGCATTCTGTATAACACAGTTGACCCTGGCATAATTATATGTGGTACTGAAGACCCCAGGATAAACTGCTGACATTCCAACTCATTTACAGTACAGCTGCTACAGGCAGGTAGCTTTCTACATAAACAAATCAACTACCTATCTAGTGCTATAATTTAAGCAAATGAATCTTGTTCTAATTATAGGCATCTAAGTATATATATAATATTTATGTCTTAATGCTAATTTCCTGAATGTTATTGTATACCTTTTAAACATCAGGAACACCCACCAAATAAAATGCAGATTTCTAAATGTATTTTGTAATTAATTATTTCTCCAATGTAATTTTCAGAACTGAAAAAATAAAATTTTAGAATTAAAAACAGGAGCACTCAGTATTTTGACTTTTTCTTTCAACTTCCTTAGGTATTAACTTAAGAAGTAATAAAATATTTCCCTTCCTAGAAAGCCAGAAGTAATTTAGTTCCACCAATATCAAATGTAGAAATAGGATCATAATATCATAGAATATTAGAACTGGAAAGAGCATTACAATAAAAGAATGTGAAAGCAGTATGTTTTCTCCCTTTGAGGACGTGGATGGTTTTCCATTTTTTCCATGTTTCCTCTGTGCCTGGCACAGTAATAGATATTTATTTAATTCTTAGTGAATTAATCTTAGAGATCATCTAGTACAACTTCTTCATTGTACATTTTAAAAAACTGAGGCTCAAAGAGGTCAAGTGACTTGCCTAAAGTTACCTAAATGACAAAATTTGGACTAGAACTCATGTCCTATTCGCTCTCAGGGAAAAGTCTCATTTGTTACCTGATTCTCTTCATTGTCTTTTCACTAATCTACAAAGAGTCTACCATAAGTGTTAGAAAGCCTTGCACTGGGTTATTTTGTAGGAAACATTTTAGAGGTTCTAATGTAATATTTAGGTAGTCTAGATAGCAAAGGGGATAAAGCACTGGGTTTGGAATTAGGAAGACCTGAGTTCAAATTTGTCTTTAGGCACTTAGCTTTGTGACCTGGACAAGTCAATCCTCTTTGCTTTACTTTCCTCTTCTGTAAAATGAGTTGGAAAAGGAAATGGCAAATCACTCAAGTATCTCTACTAAGACACCTCCAAATGTGGTCATGAAAAGCCATGACAGAAAGGACTGAACAATAATAGCATCAACATACTACTCAGTTTTTCTTTTATTTCTTATTCTTGCTCCATGATTGGCTTACATCCCTTTCCTTTTATATATTTTTTCCCCTGGGAAGAGCAGAATACCTATTTCTAAAATGTTATTATAGACAGGATGTTTCTTTTTATTAGAGAAATCTGATGATATAAAGACTACTACCAAGTGGCCAGTATATTAGTATAGTGTTAATACACAAAGTAGATGCTTTATAAATGTTTCCTGAATGAATGAATGAATAAATGAATAAATAAGGCTGTCTATTTGGATTAAGTGGAGGGAAGTTATCATATGTGGCACTCACACTTCGGTTTATTTTTTCCCCCTTTCTGAAGTGTTTTTTTTTTCTTTTTATCTTTTCTTTCTTTCTTTTTTTTTTTTTGGGTAACAAATTTAACTATGATTGTTTCACTTATCTACCCTTCTTGCAGAATTTTCCAATTTTTTCTCTTTAAAGGTCTCGGCTTCAGTTGTAAGGGAAGTTGCTAATCTAACAGGTTCCTGACTTAAACCATAATAATCTATGCTTTTTGAACAGTATTTAATAAAAATGTTATAGAAACCTGCGTTTTCTTGGGGCTTGAATAATCTTTTATCTGTATCTTTTTTTTTTTTTTGGTGATCTATTTCAGAAGCAAAAAATGACCTTTCTCCTTAAATAAGATTATTTCTTCTGGGGAAAAGTAACAGTAACACTAATAAAGATTTTGATGATCAGATTGACAGAAGTGGACAATGAAGAGTGTTTGAAATTGAGAGTAGATTCTTATTAGTAAATTTGTATCAGGAATCTGTGTGTGTGTGTGTGTGTGTGTGTGTGTGTGTGTGTGTGTGTGTGTGTGTGTATTCTTGAAAGCTGCATAGAGTTGCACCCATCTATAATCGGTGATTTGACTATTGTTCTTCAGTGTTTGGGATTATCAAAATATTAGGGGAAATAGTTTTTTTCCCCCAAAAAAAATTTGCTATACTGGCAATACTGCTTCCTGTAGGGTCCTAGACAAAATGACTCTGTAGAATTATTTATTAACATTGGTTGTCTTCTACAGAGAATATCTAGATTTGATTAACCAGGTATTAAAATTTTAATTTATTATCAATCACTTCATAAAGTAAGGCATATATATATACATATATATATATATATATATGAAAATAGTATCTTTTTGTATGTATACCACTTTGGATTAGCTCTAGATTTAATTGTATCTTGGTTAAATATACATTTTACATATAACAAAAAAGTTTGTTGATAAAATATAGTGGAACCAAACTTCCCTGCTGAATTTTTGCAAATGAACATTTCCAATTTTATTTTGAAAAGTGCTCTGGGGTGCTCTGTGCAATAAAGTAATTATTATGCTATTAACATTGATGATGTTGAATGTGTATTAGTTAATGTGTTAATGACGTGTTAATTACTGTACACATTGTGAGCATCCTTCAGGCAACTTTTATGATGCAACATAGCCAATTGATCCAGACCAACTGATCTGCAGAACATATTGTAATTCCTGAAAAATCACACTTATAAATATAACTTATAAGTTAAATTATGCTTTTTTTTTCTTGCTGTCCTCTTTCTTTCTAGCTGAATAAGTAATTCTTCTGTATACACTTGTTAGGATCTAATTCTGCCAAACTCTGTTTATCCCAAGAGGATTAGGAAAGATTTGTTATATGATAACTTCTGTTTTGTTTAAAATGTGATATTGAGTATACATTTTACATAAAGATTCTTTTTTTTTGTATCTTTAAAGATTTTTCTACTTGTGTTTGCCAGACTAATTTAGAATGAAGATATAGAGTTTCTATGATGAATCACTTGTATTAATATTACCAGCAATTATCAAACTAGTTTATCTGCAGTTGTGATTCATTGTTTAAGTTTTGTTGGCCCCAAAACTCTACATAGCAAGGGGTCAATTGCTGAGTACAGTACTTTTTTTTAAAGCCATGATTTGTAGGATGAAATGTAGCACATTTCTTTAAGGAATAAACATATCCTATTTGACACTTAGGAAAATCCAATGTTTGAACTTCATTCTTCTATTATGATTTATTGTTTATTACATGAGATAGTACTACTATCTGCTTAAGTTTTCTGAATACAGACAAATTTCTGAAATTAGACATTTGAAGCTAACTCATTTGGAGGAATGTAATGGTGTTTTTAAACATTAAACTTTTTAGTTCAATAGTATTTCTTACCATTCAGAATAATTTACAAAAGGTTATTTGTGGCATTAAATAAAAAGCAGTATTAGGTGGCCAGCAATTAGGAATATCATAAGACTTCTTAGATAGTTTCAAATTCACCCATTACCTGTGACCCTATCTGGGTTTTACTTTCCTTATGTGTATGATTAAGAAGTTGGAATAAATCATTTCTAAGATTCTTTTTAGTTCTCCAGTGTTAGCATTTATATATCTCTTTTAAGTTTTACAGAGGTGTTCTTTTGCATTTTTTCATTTGGGCCACACAACAGGACCTGTGATATAAAGTGCCACAAATAATATTATGTTGTTTTTACAAATGAGAAAACTGAAGATTAACAAAGTTAGGCCCATGATCACATAGCAAGTAAGTTTAGAAGCAGTATTTGAACCCAAGTCTTCCAGACTCCCTAATCTGGCATTCTGTCTATTAATGTCATATATTCTATGGTCCTTTCTGTGTCTTAACTGTCCACACTCTTCATATTCTGTGTGTGTGTGTGTGTGTATGGGTATGGGTATGGGTATGTATGTATATGGAACTTAACAAGCATAAGCATATTAGTATGCACATTCAAAAGTGCATATGAAATTTAGCTTGTATATTTTTAAAGTGTATGTTAAATTTAACATGCTAATAAGTTCTGTTTCTAAAATTTGTATCATAAGATCTCTTCTGATTCTTAATCTGTGTTTCTTGCTTGAACATTATATAGTTTAAAATACTACTCAGCAATAATGTTCTCTGGCTTTATATATATTGCTTTAACATACAAAACATCCTACAAGGCTGTTACTATATTTTTTTAAAGGTCATAGGCTCATAGATCTAGAATTAGATCATTTTGGTCAAACCCCTCATTTTATAGATGAAGAAAGTGAGCTTTTTGCCCAAGGTAATAATTGTTAGAAGTAAGGCTTAAATGGAGATTTTCTGACTACAGAGCAAATCCTCTTTCTACTGGACTAGAGATTTTCCATCACATTCTGGACTTGTTGAAATAATACTCAGAATTCAATTCATTTATTAAACATTGTGAGAGGGTGCATATGTAAGTCATGTCTTATGAACAGAGAAAGTTTCCTTTACATAATCTTGTTTTCAGATGAAATTGGGAAAAACAAAAAGTCATTTGGAACCATTGCTTTCCCCAAAGATTCTTCAGACCCCTTAAAATTAGTGTAAATATGATATTGTATGTTTTGGTTCTTTGCCACTGTGGTTACTAGTTCCCATCACAAAACTATTTTATTTTTGCTATTAATATTATTATTCCAGTATTATTAACCTGGAATCCTTTTAAGATTTTCACTCATCTTATGGAGATTGATTTTCTACAGTGTAGCTCTGTCAGTGACATGTATTGTTAGGGAAGCATGGTTTGACCAAGACTGACCTCCTTAGCAAATATTTGTGTAGCTTCTGTTTACAGCCCTGGTGTCCTACTTTAATACTCATGCAAAGGGACTTCTAATAAATCTTATATTCAGCATTGAATATTGTTTGTTTTAGCTGCCTTCCCCTTCATGTTTCCTCTTTTAAGAGAGAGCCATTATGAAAGGTTAGATTCCCAGTTAGTGGCGCTTTAGCTCTCCCTTTTGAATCAGTGAGGTTGCCGTTTTATTGCTCTCTGACTTACACTTCAGTGATGAGAGTAAACTAGCATCAGATTAAAGGTCAGCAAATCCCATCAAAGAGAGGAATATTAGGGGCAGAGATAGTTGGAGAGGCAGCACACCACTGGGTATTGACAGGGTGATTCCAGGGTATCAGTCAGCAGAATTATAGCTGCCCAGAGAGTCAGTACAGCTTTAATGAGCCTGTGTGAAGAGGAAGAGGGTAGATTTATGTAGTTCCTCATAATTTTCTGTAGAGACTGTTATTGCAGACATTCTGTAGAGTGTTCTGGTCTTTCATTTAATTCAAAGGTCCTGGAGCTTATCCATCCTCTAAATTCCTTTTTGTTAGCTCAAATCAAAGTTGACATTTCCATGGTTTACCACCTGAAATACCCAGTTCAAGAAAGGGTTTCTTTCAGCAGTTTTAAAATCTTGTATATTGTTAGCTTAAATCTACAAATATTTTTCTATTAATGTATACATATTTCTTTTTCAGAGAAGTGATTTGAAATAAATGGTTTCTTTTATTCCCCCTAACTGGGCAGCAGGGGAAAATATGCATTTACACCTTGCCCTTTAGATAACTAAAGAAGCTCAGATCATAAATATTACAGTGCTTTCTCAAATATCTCAGTATAAATTCTATATTGCATGACTAGTTATGTGCATTTATCTTACCTATTTTTATGGTGACCATTTGTTCTAGTTTTTCTAGAACAGCTTCAAATTCAATAATAAGAACATATTTTCATGGTATCTTAAGGTTTACCAAATGCTTTCCTCAAAACATTGATATAGGTAGTATTAAAATTATTAGCCTTGTTTTTCAAATAAGGGAACTAAGGATGAAAAAGATTAAATGATTTATCCATGTTCACATAGCTAGTAAATATGGGATTTGGTTTTTGAATCTAGGTCTTGACTCCCAAGTTCAGCTTTCTTTCAGCTATATCAAGCTGCCTAAAGCAAGTAAGGTATATTTTTAATGAGCCTTTGAAAAAGGAATATCTTTTGTGACATTATGTGTACTGATTGATGGTTTTAAAATATGGTCACTGTACCTACATACCATACACAACATTTGTTGCATGTGTGTGCACCCTTCTTCCCAATATACACCTGAGAGTAGAATTTATGTTGAAAAATTTATCCAAAAAAGCATTAAGCAGTAATAAGCTGAGCCCTTCCTCATTGTGAGCATTTTTAGTCTTTCCTCTATTTTAATGTATTTTTTAAAAAATACATGTAACTGTTAAAATTTATCACAATAAATTTTCTGCAATTCAGAAATCCAAAAGATAATTTGAAAATATTTGCTCCTTTGCAAAATGACCAGCAGGAGAACTTTGAAATGCTTTAGTTGTGTTTAGACTTAAGATTTATATAAGCTTTGGACAGCTTTTATTTTTATTTTCAGTGTTCTAGAAATAGGTAAATTTTGAGTAATTTTACTTTGATGGAGACTGTCTTGTATAGTGGAAAGACTGACCTTAGAGTCAGAAGACCTGGATTCTACTGCCAGTTCTGCTTTACTATTTGATCTTTAGCAAATAATGTGACCTCTTTGAGCTTTAGTTTCCTCACCTATAAAATAATGAGAATAATAATAATAATAACTAATGTTTATAATAGAGCTTACTTTGTGCCAGTCACTGTGCTATGTGCTTTTCAATTATTATCTCATTTGATAACACTCACAATAACCCTGGTGGTAGTTCTATTATTATTACAAGTTTTATAAGTGAGGAGAATGAGGCAAACAGAGGCTAAGTGAACACATGTAATTATGTAATTATGTAATTACAATTACATAATTGTAATTGTAATTGTCTGAGCTGGGGTTTTGAACTCAGGTCTTCCTAAACACCAGACTCAATGTTCTATATATACTGTGCCATCAGCTGCCTCAAAAAAATCCTTTATATCATTTAAACGAAGCTGTTGGGACAAAAGTTCTCCATAAAACTTAAAAGTCCTATAGATTTATGACTTGTTATATTTATTTTAATTCAGAAATTGTTCATTTTAGTAATAATTCATCCATAAAGAGGTATGGTGGTGAGAGAGCTGACCATAAAGTCATGAAAAACTGGATTCACATCCTAGTTTTTTACACATACTAATAAGTAAATGAGTCTAGGGGAGTCCCTTCACTTGTCAGTATTAGAGACAGCTAGCTTTCTGAAGCTTTAAATTGCAGAGAAAGTGCTGACCTTCCCTGTCCCCTGTCGATTGAAAATTATTTTTGAGAAATTTAAAATTTGTATAAGAGTGATATCTTATTAG
The DNA here is from genome assembly GCA_023553655.1 of Myrmecobius fasciatus. Classification (NCBI taxonomy): domain Eukaryota; kingdom Metazoa; phylum Chordata; class Mammalia; order Dasyuromorphia; family Myrmecobiidae; genus Myrmecobius; species Myrmecobius fasciatus. The sequence goes on from JAJPUD010001887.1 coordinate 255,679, forward strand.
AAGAGGGTGGTTTTTTGTTGTTGTTTTGCTCATGAAAGGCTTTATTTTTTTGTTTCTTTGTTTTGATTTGGTTTTGCAATCAGCAAGTTATATATAGAAAGAGCTCTTGTATATTCTTTATCTTTCTTGTGAACAATGTTATTATATAGATGAAGTCTGTAATGAAGAATTGTTTGTAAAAACGACTCAACCATTTCTCTTTTCATATTTTCATTAAGGATACCCTTGGTATGTTTGTCAAGTCTCTTTATAAAGATTTTGTGAAGATGAGAATGTAGGCCTCTAGGCATTCCTTTTTGATTGCTCTTTTAAGACAGGTTCACTCCCAACAAGAAAATGCTCATGGATATGCTAAGATGATTCAAAATTTTTTGATAAATGTAACTTTGTTCACTGACTTTGATTATTAATATCAATTATGACATTAATATAGACTCACCCAAAGGAATTCCACTATCTTGGTGAATATCCTATATAAGGTACAAATGGAAGAAGGATTTTCCGTCAATGGAACATTTGGAGAATTTGTTTGTTCTTATTTCTGCTTCAGTGAAGATAATCATTATTCTTGGCAACAAGTGAGTACTGGAATTATCTGTCTAATGTTTCTTAATACAAAGTATTATTTACCTTTTTCCCATATAAACATTTTATTTCCTTGATGATATAAATTTTTTGACTGTATTTGAAAATAAGCTGCAGCCTGCGTGCATCCACCATTATGGGTGTCTTTTCATTGCTCACTGGGTCACCCACATCTTCAGTGTTTCAAGATCCACCACTTCATAATATTCCTGAGAACATTTATGTTTAAATTTTTTTTTCAAAAAAAAATTAAATTAAAATTTTTTTTCTAAATGCCTAGTTAGACAAGAAAGCAGCTTAGAAGTTTTTTTTTTTTTTAATGCTGTGAAATTTCCCAAATGAAATCAAGTCCACTTAAATTTTCCTTTATAATTATGCACTCAACTCATTTGTTCATCTAGAGGACCTGCCAAGACAAACTTAGAGTCATGAGGCTAGCTGTCCATTAGTATGTCGATATAAACAACAGGAATTTTTCATTCATTTTGTTTTCAACCATTAACTATTAAGCTTGTTGCTTTTTATAATAGAATTTATGAAGATATTTACTAATCACTAGAAACTACATGAATATCTAGATCTGATTTTTTAACTTGGGAAGGAAATCAATCAATGATCAAACAAGAATACTTGTGGACCAATTTTTCTCTTCCCAGATTTTATATTTCTTTATAAATTATGTTTAAGATAATTTTTTAATTCTTATGAAAATCTTTCATGAAAAATCACCAAAATATAAAACTAAATTATAGTTAATTCCAAAATATTAATATTTACATTTCAATAGTGTTATTATGGGAATTACTATTACTACTACTGCTGCTGCTGCTGCTACTACTACTACTACTACAGCATATTCTGTGAATAGATACTTGCCATGATTCCAGCAGATTTTAATTTGTATAGTTAAAAGCAGATGTTTGTAAACCTTTGGAACACAGGGGCTATGTTATATTGTAGAGAAAAGACTGGTTATAGAATCTGAGGACCTTGAATAATGCTAGATTGAATCCTAGTTCTGCTATTGACTTATGTGACCTTGGACAAGCCACTTAACCTCTATGCCTTTGTGTAATGAAGGCATTGAACTAAGTCATATTTAAGGACTCTGTATTTCTAAATCTGGTGGTCCTAAAGAAGTACAGTTTTGATGCCAGAGAACCTAGGTTTGAATACTAACTCTACTACTTCTTCATCTTTGTGATCTGGGGCAAGTATTTTTACCTCTCTGGGCCTTAGTTTCCTTTTTTGTAAAATGAAAGGATTCAGCTAGATCAGCAATTTCTTACTCTGAAGTCCATGAACTTATTTTTTAAAAATGTTTTAACCACCATTTTTCAAAATAATTGATATTCCTTATAACCCTATGCATTTTAACCCTATGTATTAGAAAATCGTATTTTCAGTGATAGTTAATAAGCTTCACTAGGTTGCTGGGCAGGTCTATTAGACCAAAAAAATTAAGAAACTTATACTCAGTAATGTTTAAGCTCCCTTTTAGCTCTAAATCCTCTGAAAATTAACATGTGTATTGGAAAATTTACTTGCATTGAAACTCCTTAGTAAGCATGCTATCTCAACATGAGAGATAGCATGAAGTGGGCAAAGTACTGACCATGTTATTGAGTGCTATGCTTAAACTCTCATTTTTGACACTTTTTAAATGGGTGATTTTAGGCAAGATACTTAACTTCTCTGTGCCTCAGTTTTCTATTATAAAATTGACTGGGGTGAGGTAGGGAGGAATCTTAAGACCTCTTATGATTCTAGATCTATAAGTCTAGGATTCTCATATTCCTCTAGATGATATACTTTGATCTTTCAGGAATTTATGATTTTATTCTGGATCTCCCCCTACCAACACAATGCCTATTGCCTTTACTAGATGGTTTCATGAGTTGCTGTAGCCAAAGAAATCATTACCTGATAGACCAGTTTTCTGGTTATGAACCTCTCAGCCTTTAG
>JAJPUD010001887.1:263228-269604 GCA_023553655.1 Myrmecobius fasciatus
AATACTAATGTAATCCATTTATCTAACAAGTATTTATAAACTCCTTTTATGTCCGATACTGTGTTAAAAACTGAGATAAGGAATCAAGACAGTGACACTTCAGCTGAAGGAATACAAGGATTCTCATTGGCAGAAAAAGGAAGAGGAGGTTCATTAGGCATAGAAGTTATCCTGTAGAAATATATATAGACTCTTAATCATGGAAGAAATTTGAAAACAGAATATTAGAGTTGGTAATGGAACTTAAGAGATCATGTGTTCTAATCCTTGCATTTTACAGAGAAGAGCCAGAGAAGGGAAATTACATTCCTTTCTGATAAAATATTCTTTTTTAGAATAGAAATGATGTTCCGATGATTTTTTGCACATTGTTGCCAAGGAAATCCTATCTAATCAGAAAAATTTTTATTGTGAGAATATGTTGTTCAAAATTTAGGTTTAGACTTTGGTTATCTCTGATTTGTGATCACAAAAAGAACACATCTGAAATATCCATGTACTGAAATCATATGAGTCATGAATAATCAGTGGTTATAAGATGTATTTTTTTCTTGGATTTTGGAAACCATGAAGTTGAGTTAGTACCATGCATTTGTACCTTAAATCTCTTGGGTCAAGCAGTCATTCAGCTTACTATATTGTTCTTTTAAAGAGGCCACTACTGTACAATTCAGCCACTGCAGTTCCCTAATCTGCTTATTTATAATTCAAAAGCTTGCCTATATATTAATGAACCCTTAATGAGCTGTTGAAAATGCCTGAATTACAGTCAAATTATTAAACTCAAACAGCCCCTGTAATCATACTATTTGAGTGGGTTTTAGGTACTTTTCACATCTGCAGCTTTGTATTATGAAGGATATGGGTTTATTCGGAGAAAGCTTTGTAATAATTTTGACCTGCAATTTATTTATTGCCCTCAGAATGCAGTAGACTGTGCAGATGCTCGCTTCTATTATCTGTGGGGCAGGTGCACAGCATGTTGAAAGGCGGCTAATTAGGATTTGCTGAAAGATATGCAAAAACTGTGGGCTTTACAACAAAGCCAAGTTCATTATTGAACAATGTTTTAGTGTCTGTTTATATGATTTGTCTAAATCTTAGGAATCCTGAAATGAATGTTATGGTTATAAGTAGATTAAAATCAGTAGCAAAAATAGTTTTTTATTAACATTATAGTATGCTGGTTGCCAGAGGTCTTAAATTTCAAACTTTATAAAAATCTATTGGAGTATGGGTGTGTATATTTATATTATGTACATATATTTATAAGTGTATATATAATATGCATTATAGTTTGGAAGCAAAGAGAAGATAAGGTTTCTTTTGATCTTTTTATTTCAGTAAGAATATTTTGCCTTTTGAATAATACAAAGTACATTTTGTAGGATTATAGCATTTAGAGTTGGAAGAAACTTTAGAGATTAAAATTAAAACTACAAATTTCTCATTTTACAGATTCATTCTAGTTCACCCATCTTTGGAGTCAATTAGCATACTTATAAATACACCAAAAGGTTGATGACATTGGAAATAGTATGATTTCATGGAAAGAATACTGTACTAGGAACCAGGAGTTCTGAATTTAATCCCTGCTCCAACATATATGGCCATGGACAATCACTTCACTGCTCCGTGACTTAGTTTACTTCCCTAGAAAATAGGAACATTAAAATTTGTACTGTCTCTCTCGTAGGATTATTGTGAAGAAATGCCTTTGTAAACAAAGTATTGTATAAGTGTTGTTATTATTGGGGAATTAGAACATTGGATTTAATGTCAAAGGATCTGGCTTCCACTCTTGGCTCAGACACTTAATAGTTACCTATTCTCTTAAAAAGAGTTCCCTAACTTTTAATAGTTCCTTAATAGTTGTGTAATATTAGACAAATTACTTAATCCCTTTAAACCTCAGTTTCCTCATCTATAAAAGAAGATATTTGTATTACTTGCCTCTGCATTATTCCTAAGTGAAATAATACATATAAAGTATTTTTAAAACCATAAATGTTACATAAATATGAGGATTTTATTGCTGTTATTGATAGACACCTGACTTATTTAAGGTTTTGTACTGCTAGTGAAATCAACAGTATTGGGTATGGCGAGGGAAAAGGGAAAACTACCATACAGATAAAAATATGCTTATTTTATTAGCTTGAATATAAGCTATTGTCAGAATATTATCCAAGTACTTGAATTAAGATTTCCTTGAAATTTTTTTAAAATTAATATTCAAAAAGATAACAATCATAAGCCATGCTTATGTTTTGTATAAATCAGACAGAGAAAAAAGCATGACCTATTTTAGACCAAAGTTCTGCAAACTTTGATAAATGTGTTTTCTTTGCAAAATATTGTGCCAGCTACTAGAAGAGATATGAAGTTTACTTAAGGGCACTATCCCTCCCCTTATAGAGCTTTATTGTTTCAGAGGTAGAATTGTGACCAACCTAGTAGAGTTAGATAGTGATTTGCTATAATTACAAAGCTTGGGATTTTATAGTCTTAATAGAAGAAATTTGACATATAAATATAATACAAAAATATATAAGGACAGCAAGCTAATATAATCAGATTGCAAAAAATTTAGGAAGACATCTCAAGTACATTATACTGTATGGCCCTTGGAGATGTAATCATGACTTGTCATGTAAAAAAATAGTTGAATGACTTCCCACACACACACTCAAACTATTGATTAAACATCATATGTGAGTAAATTGTTGATAAAGGGCCTGTTATGTTGCACTTGGATAGTTTTTTTTTAACGAAAGGAAAAATTGAGCTTTTTATTAAATTTTCTTGAATACTTAATACTTTTAATACTTAAAAATTTACTGAATGACTATAGGAAGTCAGATTAACACACATCCTATAGTAGCTGCAGATTCTTAGAGATGTTAATATACATATGTACAGTATGTTAATTGTACATATGTCCAATTGTTTCAGTAAGAGAGGACTACCTAAGTAGGTCAATAACTGTTTTATCAACAGTAAATAATACACTTATTATATTTTCCTTTGATTATATTTGTTTCTTCTGAGACAGTAAGGCAGTAATATTTTACATGTACACATTGGGTGGATAAAATAGTAACACAGATGGTGAATGTTTATATCCCTTTGCATTCTTTTTTGATGAATTGACTGCCATTCTCTCCTTTACAATCTGGTCCCTTTTGCATTAAAAACTATTAAAAAATTTTCCCTTCTTTGCCACTTTTGTTTGCTATTTAGAGTCCTACCTTTCTAGCTTGCTGTACATTATGTCCCTTCCTGTTCTCAATGGTTCGGCCAAACTATCACTCATGTGATGCTCCTTCTCAGTGTTTTTGCAGTGACTGTCCTTATGCCACTTTTACCTCTTACAATCCTACTTGTAGCTTTTTATTATTCTTTTCCTCTTTATCCCCAGATCCTAGTAATATCTCTTTCAAAATTACCTTCTATTTATGTTGTATGTACTTTATTTGTTTTTGTATGAATTTCTCTTGACAGAATGTAAACTTCTTGAGGTCAGTTACTATTTTGTTTTGCTTTTATATTTAATGGCTCCTAGCATAGTAATAGTAATTGACTGAATGGGAAAGCACCATGACTTTGTTAATGTTAAACTCCATTAAAGACAGCAGTTCTGAAATTTATTAGCTATAGAATACTTTTTGAAATTACTTGATGAGACCAGTCCTATTCATGGTGTTCTGAAGGTATTGAATCTTGACCTTCTTCCCCTTCTGTTGTAATTAGAAGATGACATCTGGGCACAATATAGAGGAAATAATTATATTTTCATTCCAAACCATTTTTATAGATTTTTGATACATTATTTCACATTTAATATTTTAAATGGAAAATATCCAAAACACATTTTTTTTTTCCCCAGAGTCCATGTTCATATTGTGCCACATATTGTGGTTCCATGAATCACTATGTGGGGACTGCTGATAAGAGGATAATCAGCTATCATGAAAATTTCACTGAGTTTGGAGTCAGTAAACATTTGTTAAGTATAGCCAGTGCAAAAGTGCCAGCCTCTATACTAAGCATTGGAGCCAGATGACCTGGTTTCTAACTCTGACTTTGGGAAGAAGACACTTTCCCCCTCTGGGTCTTATTTTCTTTCTCTTTAAAAATGGGAATAATATTTACATTACTCACCTATTGGAATTATTCATGAAATAGCAATTTGAAAATCTTAAAGTGATACTGAAATGTAAGCTTTTGCTCTTACTTATCTAATTTTGACCTTTCTGCAGCCTTTGACATTGCTAAGTCACTCTCTTGTCCTAGGCTTTTCTGATACTTTTTTCTCTTCTTGCTTGTCTCCTTGCTCTTTTTTTTTCAGTCTTCTTTTTTACATTTTGATTTAGATTTAGATCATTTAGATCATAACTATGGGTGTCCCCCTAAGTTCTGTCCTGGGCCCCTAGTTCACTTGGCGAGCTCATTAACTCTCATGATTATGAAATCTAGCTCAATGAATAATTATCATTTATATTGGAACTTATTAAACTTTTTATAATTGTGACCTCTTTTGGCCTGAGAAATTTTTATGTGACCTCAGATATATAGTGTTTAAAATAAGTATACAAATTAAACATTTACTGATAATAAATCATAAAACAACTTATTTTAAAAATGATTCTTTAGTATACATATAATTTTACCATTTATTAAAGACAAAAGCTAGTTTGCATAGTGAGATGGATGTGCTTGTTTATTTTTATATAAAGAATTAAATCCTGGCAGAATATTTGATACCTTTTACTGTTGCCAATTTTTTTGTAGCCTCCATATTCAGTGTCGTGACTTCATATGGGGTTGTGACCCACAGTTTAAGAAGTTTTGATCCATACACATTATTTTCAGATCTATTTGTCCTACTTTAATCTCTCCTCTGACCTTCAGTCTTTCATTTCCAACTGCCTATAGGACATCTCAAACTGAATATCTTTTCACCAAAATCCTACCAGCCCCTTTTACTAGTTTCCCTATTATTATTTAGGATACTACCACAGTCCTAATCATCCAGGTTTGCCTTTGCAGTACATCCAGTAATATATATGGCATATAGCAGGCATATATTAAATGCTGGTCATTTACTCCATCTTTAAAATGACTATATAATCTCTAAGACCCTTTTCAACTTCAAATCCTACAATGCTATGATGATTCAAAGACTTAGGAACTTAGAAATGGCTTTACTTTGGTCTACATGCCAAATAGAAAAAGACAGTTTGAACAGAAACAGACGTTGATGAAAAAACAAAGTGGATAAAGAATAGGCAAGCAATGGAATATAACCAAACTTTTATTTTTTTATTTTTTTGGATTTTTGCTGAGGCAATTGGGGTTAAATGACTTGCCCAGGGTCACACGGCTAGGGAATGTTAAGTGTCTGAGAGATTTGAACTCAGGTCCTCCTGATTTCAGGGCTAGTGCTCTATCCACTGCACCACCTAGCTGCCCCCATAACCAAACTTCAAGAAGAAAAAGGAACAAAGAAGTGAAGATAAAAATATGTGCAAATGTTTAGACTGAAAGGGAACATTAAGTCAAGTGTAACAAAATGGATACAAGCAAGTTTTTTTGTTTTTGTTTTTTTTACAGAAAGTTTGGAAATATATGGCATTTGTGTCCCAAATATAAGACAATAGTGCTGTATTCTTCAACCAATTGACAAAGTTAATTTAACGTACTGAAATAGATAATTGATGGATGAATAAATAGGGTTTTAACATTTTGGAAAGACCTTAGAGATAATGTATTCCTGCTCATTTTGTAGATGAGGAAACTGAAGCCTCCAGAGAAATTACTGCTTAATATTTCATAGTAAGTGATAAAAATTGGATTCAAACCCAGCTCTTCAGACTCTTAAATCCATTGTTTTTTTTGCTGTATCACAACAGTAAGAATTTCTGGGTCATGGGAATATATAGTGCTGAGGAGAATGAATTATAAAAAAGAAAAGATAAGGATGTGGAAATACAAATATAAGAAGTCTGTTTTAACAGATACTTGGAAAACGTGGTGATTTAGGGTCAGGGTAAAACATCAATGTGATCGGCTTGGCTATTTTAAATTAATCTTGCGGTTATATATATATATATATGTATATATATATATACATATATATATATATATATATATTTTTTAAAGAGTTGTAGAAGTAACTTTGCCTCCCTAAATGAATTTATAGTCTCACTGTATTATATTTGCAAATCTTGTCTGTCCATTAACCTCTGAATGGGTGACCGAAATAATTTTAGTTATTGATGAGACATTTTTATTATTCACCTGAAATTATGTTGCATTATATTTTTAAATGAAGGTGACAGCTTCTTCTGAAATTTAAGCTTTATCTGTGAGG
>JAJPUD010001887.1:269614-289455 GCA_023553655.1 Myrmecobius fasciatus
TGCTTGGCAGCTTATAGATGTTACTGTCATGTAAGCTGCACTCAACACACAGAGTGTGTCCCACTGTCTGTAAATAACTCCGGGCGCAGACGTGGAAGGCAGAATCCGAATGCAAACATGCCCGTTGCCAATTTAATCTCCATGGGGATGCTGTGTAACTAGTGCGTGAATACCTGTTTTTAAACAGATTTAAAGAGGTTAATTGGGCTGGGATATTTTAGGTTGTGTTACATCTCTAATGAAAATGCTGATTTGAAGCTGCCGTGACTCTGATGCTTTTTACACCACTATAATTATTTTAAAACTTTGTTTGCTGCATTGTTGATAACATCTTGGCAGAGAGCCTGCATGACCTGATTAAACCTATGAATTGTCAGCCATGATCCTGAGTCCTCTGACGAGATTGCTGACTGGGCATCACTTAGGAAGTTCTTGATTGAACAGAGAAATTAGATTGAGATTGTTGTGCCCAGTTAACATTTTTAACACCATATTTAATGTCCATGTTTTATAGTTGTCTGGCAATTGCTTAACAGTTTCTGTATTTAAAAAAAGTCAATATAGCTAATTAATTCATAATATATGTTGTTTCTTTTCTCCCCCTCAAATTATATTTTAAAAAAATTCATTTGCTTTGTTTTCCATTTTGGGAAGAAAGTATGTGACTTAAACATTCAAAGAGAGGTTTAGATTCTGGGTCTGACTACCAGAACAACACAACAACCACTTTTGTTTGTTTGCTCTGGAGCCCTCTGTACTGGGCAGCCGAACACCAAGGGTTGAGTTCTGGCTCATCACTTCCCAGCTGTGTGACTGACCGCCAGTAGTCATTCCCTTTCACTGAGGCTTCAGTTTCCTACTCTATTGTGAGGAAAATTATTTGACAACTGCATGAAAAGTACTATTGACAACTGCACCATATTTGGCAAGAACTCCCTGTACTGTCTGAGCCATAGTTTCTTCATATGCAAAATTAGAATTACAACCTTACCTCATAGTTGAGAAGTAAATGCATCTTAAATAAAATGATATAGGAGTAGGAGTGATGATGATTGTTAGTTTTCCACTATATTCTTGTTTTTTGCTTTTTTCCATTAAAAAAAAAATGTGTTATACAAATCTGGGAAAGTGAGACCTTGAGTGTCTTAAATAGAAACCCAAATTTATTTGTTTCTTTCTTCTCTCATCTCTTTCCCTCCCTTCCTTCATTCCCTCCTTTCCTTCCCTCCTTTCCTTTCTTCCCTTCCTTCCTTCCTCCCTCCCTCCCTCTCTTTCTCCTTTCCTCCCTTCCTCCTTTCCTCTCTTCCTCCCTTCCTTCCTGTCAGTAAACTAGAAGGGGGAATAGTAGTAGTAGGAGACCTTTGAATTTCTAAAATCACATAAATATGAAGTTACAAATAACTTTTAGATACTGAGGGAGAACTTGATGTGGTGTAATAGAAGGAGCTGATAGGGAAACAAGAGAAATAGGTTCTAGTTCTGAATTGCTATTAAGATTTGACTTTGGACAAGTTACTTCACTACTGATTCACAGTTTTCTAAAACATTAAAGGGTTTGACCAGATACTTTGAAAGGTCATTTCTTGCTCTTTGATTTTCTAATTGTATGAAATATCAATAATGAATGTCATTTAAAATATGTTGTAAAGATGTTTCTGTTTGACCATTTTCTGAAAGAAATAAAATACTTACCCTGTTCATTCTCTTTCTCCCCACCTCTCTGCTCCCCACTCCAACCCCTTCCCTTCTCTCTTTCCTTTCTTAAAGGTCTCAGCATCAGAGGAGCCCAGGAGGAGGACCCCCCAGATCCCCAGCTAATGAGACTGGACAATATGCTATTGGCAGAAGGGGTTTCAGGTCCTGAGAAAGGTGGGGGATCGGCAGCAGCAGCTGCAGCCGCGGCCGCCTCTGGAGGTTCTTCAGATAACTCTATTGAACACTCAGATTACAGAGCCAAATTGACCCAGATCAGACAAATCTATCACACAGAACTGGAGAAATATGAACAGGTCAGCAGCCACCACTCTCATAGTCCTGCGCAAACCTGCTATTGCTCTTCTGTTAGACTGCATTAACCAAATCCAGGGGCTGTGAGGTGTAGGAGTTAAAACAAAGAGAAAATTAAATAAAGTGAGTGTAAAAAATACAAGTGAGTTATTTGATTAAATGGAATGAAGACCCCTTGAGGATGAGACTTGTTTTATGTATTTGTGTGTGTGTGTGTGTGTGTATGTGTGTATTAGTTTCTCACTGGTTCCACCTGTGTCCTTATTTCTATCCCTATTTTCCTCAACTCTGAACTTTTTATTTGTTGCTAAAACAAAATTCATTTGCAATTGTCATTTGGGTGGGAGTATTGTTTGTGGTGTGAATCATAAGAACAAACCTTTGAAAAAAAAACAGGATTCTAAAATTGGAGTCTCTTTTTGTGTAGTGACCTGTTCATATGAGTTCTGGAATTCTGTAATAAATCCTGGAACCTTTAGTCTAAGATTTAGATTCTTCAGTGGATCCAACTATAAGAATATAAAGTGTGGTTTCCAAAGATATCATTTTAGATCCCAAGCTTCCCAAAGTAATTAGACTCTGGCCTCATCCTTGTGAGGGATTAAGCTCCCAGAATAATTTAGGGTTTTGGGAGGGAAAAACATATCCTGTAGTTGCTTTTTTATTAAGAATTCTGATCTTAAAAAAGAATTAGATTTAGAAGACCCATTCCTAGTGATATGTTGAAAATATGTCAGTCCATTCAAAACACATTTTAGGTATTAGTGTAGCACTAATAATTGTATCTGATGAAAAATATTTTAAGAAAATCTCATATGGGCTTAAAACCCACATTCTATACTTTTGGGGCCCATGCTTCTTAGGACAAATGTCATGAACTATCTCCATTTTTTGTTCTGGGATCCTGACTAACTTTAGATTTGCTTATTTCCTTCTCTTTTCCTGAGTTCCTCAGGAACTTTTTAGTGCATTCACCTCCATTGTTTTGTTTTTTCCACATAGTTTGATTATGGAGTTGTTAAAACAATGACTATTTCTTTCTCAGTGATGTGGACACTTCAGTGGAAGGTGGTATTGTTTTCATTTGCTTGTCTGAAGGTTTAACAGGGAATGCTAATTCTACAAAAGAGAAAACTTGGAGTGGGAAGGCATCTGATCATAGTCTACAAGTACTTTAATGACTGTCATGTGGAAGAAGAATTAAGCTTGTTGTTTTGGTCCTAGAGGTAATACTTAGGATAAATGACAAGAGGAGGTCACATTGTTTTGATGTAAGGAAAAACTTCCCAACAATTAGAGATATTCAAAAGTGGAACTGGGTGGTATTGGAAAGATATAATTGGAAGTATTCAAGTGATGGCTGGACAAGCACTTATCAGGTATGTTGTAGAGAAGATTTTTATTTATTTATATGTTAGACTAAATAATTTCTGAGTTCCCTTTTAACTCTGAGATTTTGTGATTTAGTCTTCTTTCTATTGTTTTAGTTCTTCAGTACTTTGAAAAATCTGATTTCCTGTGAGTTTTCATCCCATTGATGCAGGTTAGAGCATCTCTTCACCTTAGTTAAATGGTCTTCAGGAAGTTAATGTATAACCATTATTATTACTAAATTTTTAAACAGTTATGCTGGGAGTATACATTTGGTTTAAAACAAAACAAAACAAAACAAAACAAAAAAAAAACTCTTCCCCCAAATGACTGTTGAACTGCCCATGAAAGTCTAAAAACTGAATGGTTATCTTATGATTCATTTATCTTGAGTGTTGATTTCTTCTTTTTTGTAGAGGGGGGGAAAAAGGAAATTCTTTTTCTGGAGAATTCTGAAAAAAATACCTAAGGAGATCATCATTTTATTGTTCTAATTATTTCCTTTATCAACAGAAATAACAATCCCTCCTTACATTAGATGGTTTTCACACTGGATCTAACCTTGTAGGTTTGCTGATATATCCTTTGAAAATTAAGTGCCAAATTCATACCATAATGCAAAATCAATTGAAGTTTTTTCTTTATTTTCATAAATTTATGTTTTGTATTCTTTGGGGAGCTTAAACTTTTCATATAGTTTACAATAATTTTTTTATGTAAGGGAAAATTTAAGAATTTAAGAAAAATCATTGTGTATTGTACTTAAAGGGCATAGCTCTCTGATATGACATAGTAATTTTCAGTAAACCAAACATTTCACAGTTTTAAAAGGTTGCATGGAACGTGAATAAGAGAAAATGTTTCTAACTTTAACATTTTCCTCAATAGCACAATTTAGTGTTTAAAATAGTTATATGGAGACAGCTAGATGGCATGGTAGAATATTGGCCCTAGAGAACTTGAGTTCAAATCCAGCCTCAGACATTTAACATTTCCTAGCTGTATGACCCTGAGCAAGCCATTTAAACCCAATTGCCTCAACAAAAACAAAAACAAAAAAACAAAAAAGGAAAAAATTAGTTTTATCTTCTTATTAAGTGTTCCCTGTCTTACTTAATGAGAACATTATAAGGTAGAAGAGGCCAATGGGTAGCAATGAAATTTTTTGGACTTTACAGAATTAAGGTGGTTCTACCACCTTAATTAAGGTGGGTCTACCACCAATTTCAGTCCTTTTGATCTTTCTTAACAAAGTTTTATTGATACTTTTTTTTACATTAGTATTTTCTAAATATACCTCCCCTTCACCCCCCCCAAAAAAAAAATAATCCTCCCTTATAACAAAGAAAAATAGTTAAGCAAAGCAGACCAACACAGCATGACTGATAGGTATTCTGCATCTGTACCTTTCTTCTAAGTGGATCATAGGGTCATAGATCCAGAGCTGAAAGGGATCTCAGAGGCCATTTAATCCAACCTCCTTATTTTACAGTTAAAGAAACTGATATTGCGGTACCTTAAATGACTTATCCAAAGTCACTCAGATAGTAAGTAACAGAGTTACAGAAGACCCTAAGCTCTCTGATTTCAAAGCCATTGTTCTTTCTACTATATCATATTACCCTCTAAAGAAGATATATCCTCAAATTTTCTTTGGGACAAAACTGAGTCTCAGGCATAAGACTGGAAAAGTATGAATACATTCTATTTTGTATTATTTTAAATTAAAAGTCAAACAAGTATGTGTAAGAATTAAATTCAGTTGTAAATATTAATTCATCTGATATTATTTAGAAGGAATGATATAGTTACCTTTATTTGTGTTTCTTACCATTTAAAGAAAAATATTTACCAAAAAAAGCAACATATAGGCTCTGTATACTTCATTATTTCAAAATATTCATGATTTTTCTAGTGAGGATATTGCTTCCACTGATACAGTTTATGGTCCTACTTACTATTGCTAAAGAAAATTCATCACTTGGTAACTAACTTTATTTGTGATGAGGCTTACTTCATTTAGTTGGGCTTGACCTCTGACAATAGTCTCTTGATTAGTTTTTAATTGAAGTAATTCTATTTTGGTAAGACCTGCTCAGACTTTCATTCTATTGTTATGTCTTTCATGAACAAGCATAGTAGTATGACTAGTTAGAGTGCTCTATGTAAATTTACTGAGTTTTATGAACTAACAAATGCTTAGGGATTTTTGTAATATGACTTATTGACTTTCTTTCAAGTACCATCATCTGTTGCTGGGGCAGTCAAAATCCTAGCACTTAGAGCTGAAAAAGACCTTAGAAATTATTATCTAGTCAAGCACATTATTTATTATGTATCAGGTCCTTGTATGAAGTGCTGGAAATGCAAGAATAAACTTGAAATACTTCTTGCCCTCAAGGAGCTAATAGTCTCATGGAGACAATATATGACAATAAATGACTATAAATATGTGTGTGTGTGTGTGTGTGTGTATTTGTATTATATACGCACATCCAATAATGTATACACATGTATATAAAAAACACAAAGCACTTACAGGATAATCAGGTGGAACAGCAAGAAAGTCCTCTTGTATTAGGTAGCTATTGAGCTGAGTCTTGACAGAAACTAGAGATTCCAAGAGCTAGAGGTGAAGGGTGAAGAAGGTATGCTTTCTTTGCATGAGGGAGAGCCAGTGCAAATGCATGCAAATGAGTGGTTCAAGGAGCAACAAGAAAACCATTCTGGCTGAACCTTGGATTATATAGAAAAGAAGTAAAGTGTAATAAATATGGAAAGGTAAGATGGGTCCAGGTTATAAAAAAACTTTAAATGCCAAATTAGAGTTTGTATTTTTTCCCAGAAGTAATAAGGGGACAATAGAGAGGTATGGGGGAGGAAGTAAAATGGTTGGATGGATATGTGCTTTAGGAAAATCACGTTAGCAGTTATTGCTAGGAAAGATTGATTGGAATAGGGGGATGTTCCCAGGAAAGTTGATTAAATAGGATGATATTGCAGTAATTTAGGTGAGAAATCAAATCCCCTTTTTTTACCTATGAAGAAATTCATGAATTCAAAGAGATTAAATCACTTGCACTAAGCCACCCAGCTGACAAAAAGCAGAGTCTGAATTTGAACTTAAGTCAAATCAGGGGATCTGTAGAAGCTTCAACACTGTGATTTAATTTAGCTTCAGTTAATTTGTTTCATTTTTGTGGGAAGAGAAAGGAATATACATTTATATAGCTCCTACATATACTAGGTACTATGTTAAGTGCTTTACAAATATCTCATTTAATCTTCACGTAACCCTATGAGATAGATGCTATTATTATCCTCATTTATAACTGAGGAAACCAGAGATTAAATGACCTTCCTTCAGTCACATAGTAAGTATAAACTTGGCTCTTTCTGGCCAGGTCTAGCCCTCTATGCGCTGAAACACCTAACTGCATGTCCTTTATGTACTTAATGTCTTAAAGTTAATTGCAAGGACTGGGCAATCTTTGAGATACCTGTGTACTCTGAGATTCTAGGCTTCTATGAGTATTTAAGCCATAAACTCATAAGAGTTATAGGTTCATAGTACTTCAAGGCAGAAGAGAGTATGATAGCATGAATATTTTTCATTTTCTTCTACCAAGAAGAGATGGGTAAGTTTTATTATATGTTCCCTGGAACAAAACTTGGTTATTAGAATTAGGTTGTCCCTTCAGGTTTTGTTGTTGTTGTTGTTTGTTTTCCTATTGGCACTATTGAAGCCATTATGTTTTTCTAGTTTTGCTTACTTGACTCTACACTAGTTCATGTAAGCCTTTTCTTGTATCTCTGAATTTCTCATAGTTGTCCTTTCTTATACCACAATAGTATTCCATTGCTTTCATATGCCAGTTTGTTTAGCCCATTTGGTGATTATCTAGTTTGTTCCTTTTTTTTTTTTTGCTACTGCAAATTTTTCTGCTACTGTAGAAAATAGACAGACAGTAGATTTATAATATGCTCATTATTTGCCAACTACTATGTTAAATTATGAGAATATATGTATAAGCATGTAAAATAGTATTTGCCTTCAAGGAGATTACATTTTAATGGGTAAGACAGCACATGAAGAGAGGCAGTGATGGTTTGGTGGTTGGAATATAAGGCAATGTGGGGCAGCTAGGTGGCGCGGTGGATAGAGCACCAGCCCTGAAGTCAGGAGGGCCTGAGTTCAAATTTGGTCTCAGACACTTAACATCTCCTCGCTGTGTGACCTTGGGCAAGTCACTTAACCCCAATTGCCTCAGTTTAAAAAAAAAAAAAGGAATATAAGGCAAGGTGAAGTAAAAGCTCACATATCAGAGTTGAGCATTCCAAGAGCAAAATCCAGGATTTTCTTAGGGGTGGCTGGAATGAAGAAGATGATCAGTGAACCATGGCTCTTTGGGTATCTGTGAGGTTTTTCTCTTTGATCAGCTTAAGGGTATGTCTTTGAATGAGGTGTGAACAATTAAATGACTTCTCTCATCATTACCAATTGTTTTCCAGAGAATTCACAGTTTTGCCAAGAGAATATTAAGGTACCTGTTTTCCCCAAGCTTTTCTGTTAGTAAACATTAAATGCCTACTGTATGTGCTGTGCTAAGTCCTGAGAATGACAGTCTTGGTTCTCCAGGAGCTTATTCTAATGGAGGAGATAACATAAAAATAACTGTAAACAAACAAACTATATTCAGGATAAACTGGAAATACTAATCAAGAGAGTGAAAGCACTAGAATTGAAGAGGCTTAGGAAAGAAACCTGCAGAAGGTGGGATTTTAATTGGGATTAAAAACAAAACAAAACAAAACAACAACAAAAAACAAAACAAAACAGGGAAGCCAAAAGGTAGAGATGAGGAAAGGGAGTATTTCAAGCGTGGAATGATAACCAGTGAAAGTGTCAGGAGTTAGAAGACAGAAAGTTATCATTCCAGAGACAGCAAGGAGGCCTGTGTTACTCTTTCATGGAGTATTTGGTGGGGAAATAAGATGCAAGAAGATTTGAAAGGTAGGAAAAATCAGCTTAAACATTTTATATATGATCCTAGAGGATCTAAAGAACCTCCTTGATTGAGTAGGGAAGTTATGTGGTCAAACTTAGGAAGATCATATTGATGGCTGACTGGAGGATTCATAGGAGTGGTTAGAGATTAATGACTAAGAAAACAACCAGCAAGCTATTATAATAGTCCAAGCATGAGTTGATGAGGAAGGAAAAAAAATGAGGGCTTATGAGAGAGATATTATGAAGTTAAAATGAATAGACTGCCAAAAGATTCTGGATATGAACAGATTGGGACTGGGGATGAAAGATAATGAAGAGTACAGGCTGACCTCTAGATTGCTAGCTTTGATGACTGGGAGAATGGTGGTACCCTCAAAAATATTAGAGAAGTTTAGAAGTAAGGAAGGAATATGTGGCAAGAAAATTAGTTTTGTATGTTTTGAATATATTGAGTTTAAATATCTTTGGATATCTATTGGATATTGGACATCACTTTGACATATCCAATAAGCAGCAGAGATTAGAGGCTTGAGATCAGGAGAGAGGCTAGGGTTAGAAAAATAGATTTGAGTATCATCAGCATAGAGATTATAATTCAATTTGTGAACATTGATGAGAACACCGATAGAACTAAGATAGAAAGTGAGAAGAATCTGTGACCAGGTCAGAGACCCGCTGTTAGGAGGCTTGACTTGGATGAAGGTCCATTGAAGGGGACTGATATATATATAGGAATGGTTAGGTAGGGAGAGAACCAGAAGAGCATAGTGATATCAAAATCTGTAGAGATGAAAGGGGAAGTATGTGATTAACAGTCAGAGGCTGCAGAGAGATCAAGAAGAATGAGGCTGGAGAAAAGACCATTAGATTTGACAATTAAAAGATTATTTGAAACTTTGTAAAATTCGGTTTTGGTGGAGTAATTAGAAAGAATGATTGGGTTAGAAGCTGGGTTTTAAAGACTTAAGAAGACAGTGAAAAGAAAAGAAATGGAATTCTTATAGACAATCTTGTCAAGGAGTTTAAGCACAGAAGGGGTGGGAGAGAGATATGGGCTTCTAGTTATTAGGGATGTTTCAATTAAGAGTTTTTTGAGAATATGAGAGCTATGGAAATGTTTGTAGGTGGTAGAGAAGAAGCCAGTGGAAAGGGAAAGATTGATGCTAAGTGAGAAGGTCAAGGTATAGAAGAAGCAATCTGCTGGAGAAGACAAAATTGAATGAGATTACTTGTGCTCGTAGAAGAATTTGCCTTGGCAAGGAGAAGGACCATTCCTTCATGTGAGACAGTGGTTAAGGAGTAGAAAATACAAGGCATCTTGATAATGTGATATGAAAAGGAGGTGTAAAGATGGAACCCTGGGTGAATGGCCCCCCAATTTTTTTCTTCAGTAAAATACTAGTTGAGTTTTTCAAATGAGAGAGTGTAGGAGGGGGATTTATGGGAGTTATGTGAGGTATGTGGGGATAGAAAAAGATTTTTAAGCATCTCTGTAGTGAATGGGAAAATGAGTTAATTAGAAAGGTATAAAAAGATTTCCTTGTTCAATGAGGTCCTAAATGAGACCTGATCAGTATGATTTAGCAATTTTTTTCCACTTTTTTTTTTTTAAAGAGCTCACTTGTAGGGATCCATGCAGTGAATGGTCAAAGGCTAAGACTTGGCAGGAGAAGATTGCTGATATAGTAAGGAAGCAAAGAATTCAAGAGAAAAAAATAATGTAGACTTGAACTTGTTTAGCAAGGGATCAAGATGGAAAAAAGGAAAGTGTAATTAGTATAGGAGTAAGGCCTTAGCAAGAATGGAATATGTTGTTGTAAATCAGAGGGAGAGGGGTCAGTATGACAATCAAGCAAGAAAATTTCAGAGTTAATAAGTGGAATATTTGTGGAGTATTTGTGGATAAAGTTAAGGTCAAGAGTATGACCATCTTTGTGTGTGTCTGAAGTAATATGGAGGAATATATAACATAAGTTAAGGACTTGCTAGATTAAGGTGTTTGAAGAAATATCTGAATATATGTTGAAATTCCTTAGTATGAAATCAGGAGTTGGGGAGGAGAGAAAGAATGTGAGCCAAGCACTAAATTTGAGAAAAGAAAAAGTGTTTTGGAAGATAGTAGATATCAAATACCAAAAGTTTGGGTGATTGATAAAGAGTAAGGGAGAATCTGTAAGTAGCAATGGGAAATTTGGAGTATTCCTACTCTCCCACCTTAACAAATGAGTTAGGGAAATGACTGAAAATGCAGGCAGGATTGGAAAGAATGGCTGTCATTACGGGTGATCCAGGTCTTAGTAAGAAATGGGAAAGGAAAAGAAATAACATCAAAGCAAGTTTCTTGCCTGGGGATCAGGCATTCCAGAGAATTCAGTGGAAGTGTGGGTAGGTAGCTTTACAATATAAAGAATAGCAGCATTCCAGAGAACACAGTAGAAGGGTAGGTAGTTTTAGAGTGTAAAGAATATATATACACTATGCTGAAACCTTGCCCTTCTGCTCTCTTCTATGTGCTTCAATGAGACCATAATGAAAATATATTTGAAGCCTATTTAGATTTAGATTGCCATAAAATTAGCAAACACCACTGCTGTAGTAAATTAAAGTACCTTATAAACATAGCCACATTTACAAAGCTAAGCAGACTTAAAACTAGAGTTTGAGCTAGAATAAATTTAATCTGGAATGCTT
This sequence comes from Myrmecobius fasciatus, assembly GCA_023553655.1. Classification (NCBI taxonomy): domain Eukaryota; kingdom Metazoa; phylum Chordata; class Mammalia; order Dasyuromorphia; family Myrmecobiidae; genus Myrmecobius; species Myrmecobius fasciatus. The sequence goes on from JAJPUD010001887.1 coordinate 280,695, forward strand.
AGTTGTGTGTATGTGTTTCAGTAATATCCTTGTCTTTTGAAATGCTAGTTCAAAATAATTTTCATGAAAATGTCATTTGATTCTAAGAGAGCCAAGTTTAATGATTCTAGCAGCATACCATTTTTAGTCTTTCATAAAGGCTGCTGGTGAAATGTCAGACCTATCCATCCAAACTCCAGGAAACTGGAGTCAGTTCTCAAAAGCTGCTACAACTAAGAGAGAGGCAAAACTGATTTAAAACATAGAATTTCTTCTTTGTTGATCCTGACACCCAGAAATGTCTGATTTAAAGAAATAAGATAATTTTTCAAGGTTTACAGCAAAATATAACACTGTGCTTCAGGAACATTGTTTAAACAAAAGTGGTTTGTCTTACAAATATAGAGCATTAAAATTATGTTGTTCATCTTCTAAATGTGTAGTAATTAAAACATTAATAATTAACGATAATAGCCAACATTTTTTACATAGTTATTTTAAGGCTTGTAAACTACTTTACAGATATTATCTCATTTGATTTTCACCACAACCCCATGAGGTAGATATTATTATCCCCATTTTACAGATGAAGAAAGCTGAGAGTGATTAAGTAACTTGCCCCAAAACAGCTCGCCAGTCTCTGAGAAAGGATTTGAACCTAATTCATCTTTACAGTACTTTTGTACAGTTCTGCCTCTGTCAGCAGAGTGTAACTCCATAAAAAGGAGTTACACATTGTTAAAAGCTAGAAGGAACCTCAAAATATAAAATGTTTGATCTGGAAGGGACCCTAGAATATAGATAAAATATTGGAGGTAGAAAAGACCTAGGGATCTAGAATTTTATAGCTGCAAGGGATTTTAGAACATAGAATATAGGTTGTAAAACCTGAGAGTTGGAAAGAATTAAATCATGTATCTTCTAGAGTGGTAAAGTTAGAACCTTGTTCAGGGCTTCTTACTCTGTCATAATTCTTCTGGTAAATAGCAAGTTCAGAACCATCGTTCTGAGGAAAGCTGTTTCAGACAATAGAGTGTTCTCACTGTACTAGACTTTCTGGGCTTCTCTATCATTCCCCAAGAAGATAGATAAATTGCTTTTTGAAGATAGAATTTGATTTAGACGTGTTTTGCCAGTTATATGAATGCATACAGATATAGATACATTGCTCCATGAATAGCTCTCCCACTTTGTGCCAAACAAAATCCTTGTACATGGGGTATTCTTTTCATAATTTGCAGCTACTATAAGAGAGGTGACATATTGAAAGTTATCTTCTATAATTACATTGAAATACATTTTTGCTGTATGCAAAAGTGTTGTAAGGGTCCCAAGGCTCCCCAAACATCTGGGAACCTGTTATCCAAGTTCACAAATGTCTTCTGAATTCACCCCAAATCAGGGTGAAGCATTGGAGCTAAGCATGAACTGAAAGCTAATATGGTATATTTAACTGCTCTAAGGCCTTCAAGTCAGAATGGATAACAAAAGTTGAACTGAGCTTCTCTGATGCCTTTCCTTAAGTACTTCCCAGAATACTGATTATATGCTAAAACCTGCTGGCAGCAACTCTTTATGTAGGTTAACTTCTGATTCCTTTATTGTCCTGAACAGGGAGCCATTCTACAAGGTTGACTACTAGAGGATGACCAGAGCAACTCATGAAAAATATCCAGTAGATATATTAAATTACATTCACTGAAGTAGTTTATAGGAAGTTTTAGATCTGGTTTCAGATCCTGCCTCTGATACTACCTTGTATGAACTTGGCCAAGTCACTGAAATCTTTCACTCTCCTATTTCCTCATCTCTAAAATGGGAGGGGGGGGAGAGGACAGGGAGTAGAGTTTGTACTAGGTGACTTCTCAGATCATTTGTCTCTAAAAATTTATGATTGTTTGTTTTAATGTGAGATAAAATTGATTTTTTACCAAAAGCACAGGTCTAATCATGTTATTCTTCTAACTCAAATGTTTCCCTATTATATCTAGAATCAAATAAAAATTACTGTTTGACATTAAAAATACTTCAAAATCTGAATTCAACCTACCTTCCATCATTTTAGATATTATTCTTTCATTACAATCAGTCAGTAAATATTAAACATTCACTATGTGTCAGCCACTGTTCTAAGCATTAGGAATATAAAAAGGCAAAAGATAATAGTACCTGCAGTCAAGGAGTTCACAGTCTAATGGAGGAAACAAGAAGCAATCAATCATATACAAAAATAGTATATTTAGAATAAATAATTACTCTTCCCTTTCTTCCTTTTTCTGTCCCTCTTTCCCTTCCTGAGAATTTCTGAAGAATACTGTACTTAATAGCAGGAGAAATCATGAACAAGACTCTAGGAGTGCAGAGAGTCTGGAGCTAATACAAAGGCCCAATTTGGAAAGTAAGACTGGAAGAATGAGTAAAGAAAAAAAAAATTCGCATAACAATGAGTTATTATTGTATCAGGGATAGCCAAGACATAAACCCAGAAGAAGAGAATAACTTCAAAACATTTACAAACAAAAACCTCAGAGAAAAACAATTTGCTTACAAGGTCAACTAGAATTCCTGAAAAAAAAAAGATGAAGAGTTTTTAAGAAAAGAATCTTAAAATATATTATTAAAGCCCAAGTGATATAAAAAGAAAAATATTTTAAAGGAATTTCACACTTAAAAAAACACTTGACAAGGAAAAGAGATCAAGGAGAGATAGTTTGAGAGTTATTGGACTACCTGAAAGCCATACAAAAAATACAGTCTGGATATCCTATTTCAAGTAATCATGAAAGAAAAATTTTATTAGAATCAGAGGGCAAAGTGAAAGTAGAAAAACTGCTACTTGCCTATCAAAAAGAGAATCTCCTCCCCAACTAAGGAACATCATAACCATAACTTGTAGCTTCCAGATTCAAAAATAAATTCTGTAAGAAGTCAGAAAGAAAAAAAAAATCAAGTCCTGAGGAAATCTAGTCAGAATCACACACAATTTAGTATCAACCATTCTAAAGCAGCAGAGAGCTTAGAATATGACATTGTCCAAAAATAAAGACTTAGGTATAGGCTTACCCAATAATAAGATGCCACACAAAACAGCATAATCCTACAAAATGGATCTTTAGTGAAATAAAGGATTGTCAAGCATTTCTGATGAAAAGACTGGAGCTGGATAGAAACTGAGATTCAAATACAGGAGTCTGTAGAGTGAGACTAATTTTTAAATAGTTTTTTATTTTTCCAAATATGTGTTAAACTAATTTTCTTTTCTTTTTTTTTTTAATAAAGCTTTTTATTTGCAAAACATATGAGTGACCTTTCAACATTGACCTTTGCAAAAAAAACTTTTTTTCCCAAGCTTTTCCTTTCCCTCCCCCCGCCCCCCACCCCTAGATGACAGGTAATCTAATACATGCTAGATAGGATAAATTATATGACAAGTACAATACATGTATACATATCTATACAGTTATCTTACTGCACAAGAAACATCAGATCTAGAAAGAGAAGAAGAAAAAACAACCTAAGAAGGAAAACAAAATGCATGGAAATATTCACAGAAAGCGTTAAAATGCTGTGTTGTGGTTCACTCTCAGTTCCCACAGGCCTCTCTCTGGATGTATATGACTATCTTCATCGCAGCACAACTGGTTTGAATCACATCATTGTTGAAGAGAACCATGTCCATCAAAATTGATCATCATATAGTCTTGTTGCTGTGTATAATGTTCTCCTGGTTCTGCTGATTTCACTCAGCATCAGTTCATGCAAGTCTCTCCAATCCTCTCTGAAATCCTCCTGTTGGTCATTTCTTACAGAACAATAATATTCCATAACATTCATATACCATAATTTATTCAGCCATTCTCCAATTGATGGGCATCTTTTCAATTTCCAGTTTCTTGCCACTACAAAAAGGGCTGCCACAAACATTTTTGCACATGTGGGTCCCTTTCCCTCCTTAAAAATCTCTTTGGGATATAGGCCCAGTAGAAACACTGCTGGGTCAAAGGGTATGCACTGTTTGATAACTCTTTGAGCATAGCTCCAAATTGCTCTCCAGAATGGTTGGATCCGTTCACAGTTCCACCAACAATGTATCAGTGTCCCAGTTTTCCCACATCCCCTCCAACAGTTATCATTATAATTTCCTGTCATTTTAGCCAATCTGACAGGTGTGTAGTGGTATCTCAGAGTTGTCTTAATTTGCATTTCTCTGATCAATAGTGACTTGGAGCACCTTTTCATGTGACCGGAGATAGTTTCAATTTCTTCGTCTGAAAATTGTTCATATCTTTTGACCATTTGTCAATTGGAGAATGGCTTGAATTCTTATATATTTGAGTCAATTCTCTATATATTTTAGAAATGAGGCCTTTATCAGAACCTTTGGATGTAAAAATATTTTCCCAGTTTACTGCTACCCTTCTAATCTTGTCTGCATTCATTTTGTTTGTACAAAAACTTTTCAACTTGATATAGTCAAACTTATCTATTTTGTGATTAATGATGACCTCTAGTTCTTCTTTGGTCACAAATTCCTTCCCCCTCCACAGGTCTGAAGGGTAAACCATCCTACATTGTTCTAATTTGTTTATAATATCATTCTTTATGCCTAGATCATGAATCCATTTTGACCTTATCTTGGTATATGGTGTTAGGTGTGGGTCAATGCCTAATTTCTTCCAGACTAGTTTCCAATTATCCCAGCAGTTTTTGTCAAATAGTGAGTTTTTATCCCAAAAACTGGGGTCTTTGGGTTTGTCAAACACTAGATTACTGTTGTCATTGAGTATTTTGTTTTGTGAACCTAACCTATTCCACTGATCCACTACTCTATTTCTTATCCAGTACCAAATGGTTTTGGTGACCACTGCTTTATAATATAGTTTTAGATCTGGTGCAGCTAGGCCACCCTCATTTGCATTTTTTTCATTAATTCCCTTGAAATTCTTGACCTTTTGTTTTTCCAGATGAATTTTGTCGTTATTTTTTCTAGTTCAGTTAAATAATCTCTTGGGAGTTTGATTGGTATAGCACTAAATAGATAGATTAGTTTAGGTAGTATTGCCATCTTTATTATATTCGCTCGACCTATCCAAGAGCACTTGATGTTTTTCCAATTGTTTAGATCTGACTTTATTTGTGTGGAGAGTGTTTTGTAGTTTTGCTCATATAGATCCTGACTTTCCCTTGGCAGATATATTCCCAAATATTTTATACTATCGATAGTTATTTTGAATGGAATTTCTCTTTGTATCTCTTGCTGTTGCATTTTGTTGGTGATGTATAAAAATGCTGATGATTTATGTGGATTTATTTTGTATCCTGCAACTTTGCTAAAGTTGTGGATTAATTCTAATAGTTTTTTAGTTGATTCTCTAGGGTTCTCTAAGTAGACCATCATATCATCTGCAAAGAGTGATAATTTGGTTTCCTCATGACCTACTCTAATTCCTTTAATCTCTTTTTCTTGTCTTATTGCCAAGGCTAGCATTTCTAATACAATATTGAACAGTAATGGTGATAGTGGACAACCTTGTTTCACCCCTGATCTTATTGGGAATGGTTCCAGTTTATCACCATTACATATGATGCGAGCTGATGGTTTTAAATAGATGCTACCGACTATTTTAAGGAAAAGTCCATTAATTCCTATACTCTCTAATGTTTTTTAATAGGAATGGATGTTGGATTTTATCAAATGCTTTTTCTGCATCTATTGAGATTATCATATGGTTTTTGTTAGTTTGGTTATTAATATAGTCAATTATGTTAATAGTTTTCCTAATATTGAACCATCCCTGCATTCCTGGTATAAATCCTACTTGGTCATGGTGTATTATTCTAGGAATGATTTTCTGTAATCTCTTTGCTAATATTTTATTTAAGATTTTTGCATCAATATTCATTAAGGAGATTGGTCTATAATTTTCTTTCTCTGTTTTTGTTTTACCTGGTTTAGGTATCAGTACCATGTCTGTATCATAAAAAGAGTTTGGTAGGAGTCCTTCATTTCTTATTTTTTCGAATAGTTTATATAATATTGGAGTTAACTGTTCTTAAAATGTTTGGTAGAATTCACAGGTAAATCCATCTGGTCCTGGGGATTTTTTCTTAGGGAGTTGATTAATGACTTGTTCTATTTCTTTTTCTGAAATGGGACTATTTAAGTAATTTATTTCCTCTTCTGTTAATCTGGGCAATCTATATTTTTGTAGATATTCCTCCATTTCACTTAGGTTATCAAATTTATTGGCATACAGTTGGGCAAAGTAACTCCTGATTATTGCTCTAATTTCCTCTTCATTGGTGGAAAGTTCTCCCTTTTCATTTTTGAGACTAACAATTTGATTTTCCTCTTTCCTTTTTCTAATTAAATTAACTAGAGGTTTATCTATTTTGTTGTTTTTTTCATAAAACCAACTTTTAGTTTTATTTATTAATTCAATAGTTTTTTTACTTTCAATTTTACTAATCTCTCCTTTTATTTTTAGGATTTCAAGTTTGGTATTTGATTGGGGGTTTTTAATTTGTTCTTTCTCTAGCTTTTTTAGTTGCAAGCCCAATTCATTGATTTTCTCTTTTTCTATTTTATGCAAATAAGCATCTAGAGATATAAAATTTCCCCTTATTACCGCTTTGGCTGTATCCCACAAATTTTGGTATGTGGTCTCATTATTGTCATTCTCTTGAATGAAATTAGTAATTGTGTCTGTAATTTGCTGTTTCACCCATTCATTCTTTAGGATAAAATTATTTAGTTTCCAATTGGTTTTTGGTCTATTTTCTCCTGGCCTTATATTGCATGTGATTTTTATTCCGTCATGATCTGAAAAAAATGCATTTATTATTTCTGCCTTCCTGCATTTGATTTTGAGGTTTTTGTGTCCTAGCACATGGTCAATTTTTGTATAAGTTCCATGGACTGCTGAGAAAAAAGTAAACTCCTTTCTGTCTCCATTTAATTTCCTCCAAAGATCTATCATACCTAACTTTTCTAACATTTTGTTTACCTCCTTAACTTCTTTCTTATTGATTTTGTGGTTTGATTTATCAAGTTCTGAGAGAGGGAGGTTGAGATCCCCCACTATTATAGTTTTGCTGTCTATTTCTTCTTGCATCTCTCTGAACCTTTCCTCTAGGAATTTCCATGCTATACCACTTGGTGCATATATGTTTAGTATTGATATTGCTTCATCATCTATGGTACCCTTTAGGAAGATATAATTTCCTTCTTTGTCTCTTTTAATTAAGTCTATCTTTGCTTTTACTTGGTCTGAGATCAGGATTGCTACCCCTGCTTTTTTTTGTTCACCTGAAGCATAATAGATTCTGCTCCAGCCTTTTACCTTCACCCTGTATGTATCTCTATGTTTTAGATGTGTTTCTTGTATACAACATATTGTTGGATTCTGGTTTTTAATCCAATCTGCTATCTGCTTCTGCTTTAAGGGAGAGTTCATTCCATTCACATTCACAGTTAAAATAACTAATTCTGTATTTCCTGTCATCTTATTTACCCTAGCTTATGCTTTTCTCTTTCTTATCCCCTTTCCCTCCTCCCTACTATTTTGCTTTTGAAAACCACTTCCCTCAAACAATCCTTCCCTTTTAGAGCCCCACCCACCCCCTTTTTCCCCCCTTTCCCTCCAGTTTCCTTATAAGTAAGTCTATTATTCCCTCTGAGCAAAATCTGATGAGATGGAGATTAACCCAATTCTCATTCCCCTCCCTTTTCTCCCCTCAATCATTATAGGTTTTCTTTGCCTCTACATGTGATGTAATTTCCCTTATTTTACCTCCTTTTCCTCTTCTTCCAGTGTTATCCCTTTTCTACCTCTAATTTCTTTTTCAGTTTATCATATCATAAGATTCATAAAATCAGAATAAACATATAATAATAATCATAAAATCACAGTAATCATATGATAATAATCATAAAATCACAGTAATCATATCATAATCATAATGTAATAATCGATTCATAAAATCAACCCTCATTCTATAAGTATCTATAACATAAATATAGTTCTCAAGAGTTATTTTTTCTTGTTACCTTTTTATGTTTCTCTTGTGTTCTGTGTTTGTAGATCAAATTTTTTGTTCAGTTCTGGTCTTTTCAGTAGAAATAGGTGAAATTCTCCTATATCATTGAAAGACCATCTTCTTCCCTGGAAGATAATGCTCATTCTAGCTGGGTAACTTATTCTTGGCTGCAATCCAAGTTCCTTTGCCCTTCGGAATATCTGATTCCAGGCCCTTCGATCCTTCAAAGTAGAAGCTGCTAGGTCCTGTGTGATCCTAATTGTAGCTCCCCGATATTTAAATTGTTTCTTTCTGGCTTCTTGTAATATCTTTTCCTTGGTATGATAGTTCTGGAATTTAGCCACGATATTTCTGGGGGACTTAATTTTTGGGTTTCTTTCAGGAGGTGATCGGTGGATTGTTTCAAGGAGTATTTTGCCTTCTGGGTCTAAAATATCAGGGCAGTTTTCTTTTATGATTTCCTGGAAGATAGTGTCCAGGTTCTTTTTTTCATCATGGCTTTCAGGAAGCCCTATAATCCTTAGATTGTCTCTCCTAGATCTATTTTCCAGGTCAGTTGTTTTTCCTAGGAGATATTTCATGTTTTTCTCTATCTTTTCATTTTTTTTCTTTTTGTTCAACTGATTCTTGAAGTCTTGATGAGTCATTCATTTCCAATTGTTCGATTCTAATTTTTAATGTCTTATTTTCTTCAGTTACTGTTTTTAGTTCCTTTTGAAATTGACCAATTACATTTTTTTGT
>JAJPUD010001887.1:289855-329056 GCA_023553655.1 Myrmecobius fasciatus
CCCACCCCCTTTTTCCCCCCTTTCCCTCCAGTTTCCTTATAAGTAAGTCTATTATTCCCTCTGAGCAAAATCTGATGAGATGGAGATTAACCCAATTCTCATTCCCCTCCCTTTTCTCCCCTCAATCATTATAGGTTTTCTTTGCCTCTACATGTGATGTAATTTCCCTTATTTTACCTCCTTTTCCTCTTCTTCCAGTGTTATCCCTTTTCTACCTCTAATTTCTTTTTCAGTTTATCATATCATAAGATTCATAAAATCAGAATAAACATATAATAATAATCATAAAATCACAGTAATCATATGATAATAATCATAAAATCACAGTAATCATATCATAATCATAATGTAATAATCGATTCATAAAATCAACCCTCATTCTATAAGTATCTATAACATAAATATAGTTCTCAAGAGTTATTTTTTCTTGTTACCTTTTTATGTTTCTCTTGTGTTCTGTGTTTGTAGATCAAATTTTTTGTTCAGTTCTGGTCTTTTCAGTAGAAATAGGTGAAATTCTCCTATATCATTGAAAGACCATCTTCTTCCCTGGAAGATAATGCTCATTCTAGCTGGGTAACTTATTCTTGGCTGCAATCCAAGTTCCTTTGCCCTTCGGAATATCTGATTCCAGGCCCTTCGATCCTTCAAAGTAGAAGCTGCTAGGTCCTGTGTGATCCTAATTGTAGCTCCCCGATATTTAAATTGTTTCTTTCTGGCTTCTTGTAATATCTTTTCCTTGGTATGATAGTTCTGGAATTTAGCCACGATATTTCTGGGGGACTTAATTTTTGGGTTTCTTTCAGGAGGTGATCGGTGGATTGTTTCAAGGAGTATTTTGCCTTCTGGGTCTAAAATATCAGGGCAGTTTTCTTTTATGATTTCCTGGAAGATAGTGTCCAGGTTCTTTTTTTCATCATGGCTTTCAGGAAGCCCTATAATCCTTAGATTGTCTCTCCTAGATCTATTTTCCAGGTCAGTTGTTTTTCCTAGGAGATATTTCATGTTTTTCTCTATCTTTTCATTTTTTTGTTTTTGTTCAACTGATTCTTGAAGTCTTGATGAGTCATTCATTTCCAATTGTTCGATTCTAATTTTTAATGTCTTATTTTCTTCAGTTACTGTTTTTAGTTCCTTTTGCAATTGACCAATTACATTTTTTTGTTCATCGCATTCTTTTTCCATTTTCTCTATTTTATTTTGCAGTGATCTCATTTCGTTTCCCCATGTTTCTTCTAACTCTCTTTTAAGATTTTTTATGCAATCTTCAAAGAAAGCCTTGTGACATGGAGACCAATTTATGTCTCTCTTTGGGGCTTTTTCTGGAGTTGCTTTACCTTTAGGGGCCTCAGGATTTGAGGTCTGTTCTTCCCTCTCTCCATAAAAGTTGTCCATGGTGAGAGCTCTTTTTGGTTTTTTATTCATTTTTTTTTTAAAGGTGTGAGGTCTGTTTAGGTCAAAGGTGGGACAGCTGCTTTAATTTGCCCTGGGGCAGTTCTGCTGATTGAGTTATTTCAGGAACTGGGCAGTTCTGCTGATTGAATTATGTCAGGGGCTGGGCAGCTCCGCTTATTGAATTATTTCTGGTGCTTATCAGACCTGTTGTTTGATTGATTGCTTTAAGGTGCTGTGTAATGGCAGCTAGTTACGATGCTCATCAGGGGTTCAGTGGTTCACAATCTATCCCTCTCAAAAGGCAGACCCTCCAAACCACCTGCCCACAATCAGGACAAATTGTTCCAAGAGGCTTGCAGAAGACTCCCAGGTGTGTGAAAAGCACAACGCTCCCACTCCTGTTCTGACTCCTGTTCCAGCTCCCTGCTCCAGCTCCCTGCCCCGGTCTCCCTGTGCTGCAGTCTGGGTTCAGTAGGCCACCCCCTGCCCCATTAAAACAGACCTGTTTTGAGGTTCTTCCAGAGTATCTTCTTCTAGAATCGTGTTGTTCTCCAGATATTGTGGATTTTTTTGCTTCAGAATCAGTCTAGAGGCTTCATATTTTGTTGGTTTGAGGGGAGGTTAGAGGAGGTTACAGAGAATCCTGTCTGATCTCCGCCACCATGGCTCCACCCCCGGAAGGAACTGTTAAACTAATTTTCAACATTTATTTTTGTAAAACTTTGTGTTCCAAATTTTTCTTTCTTTCTCCTTTACCTCTTCTTCCCCCAAGACAGCAAACAATGTGGTATAGGTTAAATATGTGCCATTCTTTTAAACATATTTCCATATTTGTCATGTTATGTAAGAAAAACCAGATCAAAAGGGAAAAAAATGAGAAAGAAGGAAAAAAAAGCACAAGCAAACAACAACTAAAAGGTGAAAATACTCTGCTTTGATCCACATTCAGTTTCCATAGTTCCTCTCTGAATGCGGATGGCATTTTCCATTCCAAGTCTATTGGAATTAAATCACCAAATTGCTGAGAAGTGCCTAGTCCATCACAGTTGATCATTACCTAATCTTGTTGTTACTGTGTGCAATGTTCTCTTGATTCTGCTTATTTCACTTAGTATCAGTTCATGTAAGTCTTCACAGAAGCCAATAGAAAAAGAAAAAGGCAAATAGGGTAAGGGAAAGGGAAAAAGTGATTATATTCTAATCGAGATGACACAGCTGTCCCTCTTAGCTTGGAGTAATTTGGTTCTCTTTTTGTGTTCTTTAAGGAAGAAAGGAAAGGTATGGGAAATAGAATGCACTAGGGAAGAAAAGGAGTGGATAATGAGGAGGAAACTTATCTCCAACTAGGTTGTACAAGTAGAAGACTGGGTATCACTTGAATATTACTTTCACTTGAACCAGCATAAAAAGATAGAACACACATACACATGTGTACGTGCACACACGTACACATACACTCATTATAGAAATGCATTTTCTTTTAAAAAGAAAACAGGAGGGAATGGAGAGGAGAAAATAAAAGGATCATTGTAAGAAAGCATAAGTTATTAAAAAAACAACAACAACAAAAAAAACATGAGATCTAACCCCAGAGCGTGGATTATGAAAAATAATTTAAAAGACAAGAAAAACAGCGAAAGAAAGCTGTGATTGGAATGTGGACAAGGGAAACATGATGTAGGGAGTGGAAGCAGATTACATCAAATCTAGACCACTGATACTGAGCATGCTACTTCTTTCCTACAACTTCTAATTTGTAAAGCAATGGGTTGAGGCAGAGCAAAGAAGAAAAATCCTAAAAGGACAAATGGGGGGAAATAATCCATAAATAACAACTATAAATCTGAATGAGATAAACTCACCCATGAAACAGTAGATAGCAGAGCAGAATGCAACAATATACTCTTTATATGAAACATACTTGAAATAACAAAGTTATTCATATGAAGTTCAAAGGAGGGGCTGAAGCAAATGCTTCAGCTTGAATTTTAACAAGCAGGGATCTTAAAATCCTGATCTCAAACAAGATAATAGCAAATATAGACCTAAGTAAAAGAGAAAACCAGGAAAACTACAATATGCAGAAAATGATCATAGATAATGAATTAAAGTCAATACTTTATAGTTAACAAAACTTTAATGGTATACCAAAATAAATAAACCAAAAAATGAATTAAAAGGACCTGAATAGAATTTTAGAAAAGGTAAATACAACAGATCTCTGGCAATTATTTAATGAGAATAGAAATATATTTGTGAAGTGTATATATATATGTATATATATATACATGTATATATATATACATATATATATATCATAGCTGTGGATGCATCTTTACAAAAACTGGCTTACATATAATTATAAAAAACACAATGTAGAAAACAAATGCAGAAAAGTAGCGATATTAAACATTATTTACTGATTATAATGCAGTAAATATTCTACTCAATAACTGGCCACTGAGGGAAATATATAGATCATTTGGAGTCTAAAAAACTTAATTCTAACAAGTTGCTGGATCAAAGAAAAGAATCATAGAAAAAATATTTTCATTAAAGGCCATATGAACAATGAGATAATATGCCAAAATTTGTGGGATGAAGACAAAGCAATTCTTAAGGAAAAGATTCTTAAACTTTTAAATGTAAACAATTCCTCAGATTAATTTTTAATACATAAAATTGAATACAGAAGATTACATAGAAAACCAGTTACATTGGAATGTAAATCTCAAAAAAAATTATATATATATGTATATATATATATATTAAAGTTCGAAGAATCAAGTTTAAGAATTTTTGCCTCTGGGAAAATTTTATATCTTTGAACACATTCTTCAATAAAAGAGAGAAAATGACCACTGAGTTGGACATGCAACAACAACAACAAAAAAGAAGCTAACAAATTAAAGACCCTGATTAAATGCTAAAATAAGAATTTTGAAAGTCAGACAAAACAAATTGAAAGCAAAAGTAACATTGAATAAATAAAACTAAAGATTTTTAAAGGACCACTAAAATAGTTAATATTAGGTAGTTGAATTTCTAAAGTGGGTAGTAAACATTAGGTGAATTTCAAAAAAAGAGAAAAAGTTACCTATATCACAGAATAAAATGGAAAATTTAATTATGTACTATTTAAAAAAAAAGATTTTGCATAAACAGAATTAATATAGTTAAAATTAGAAGGGAAACAAATTGGAGGAAAAAAACACCTTGGATCAAATTTCACTTTTAAAGATCTCATTTCCAAGATAAAGAATTTATTCAATATAGGACCTGTTTCCCAATTGATTTGATAAATAATTGATAAATTTAGAAAGCAGTTGATAAATGAACAAACAATAAACAGGCATTTTTCAAAGGAAGACATTTAAGTTATCAACAACCATATGAAAAAATACTCCAAATTATCAAAATTTGAGAAATGCAAATTAAAGCAATTCTCAGGATCTAATTTTTATTCACCATATTGGTAAAACTGGCCAAAAAGAAAAAAAAATGACAAATATTGGAGAAAAACTAATGTTGGAGAGGGCTACAGGAAAAGTGGTGCATTGATACTGTTGGTAGAACTGTGAATTGGTCCTATCATTTTGAAAAGCAGTTTAGGACTATCCCACAAACATCACTGAACTGTGCATACTCTTTGACTCATGGATACCACTAATAGCTCTATACCTTAATGAAATTAAAGATGAAAATGATCTCTCTCTCTCTCTCTCTCTCTCTCTCTCTCTCTTTCTCTCTCTCTCTCTTTCTTTCTCTCTCTCTCTCTCTCTCTCTTTCTCTCTCTCTCTATATATATATAATATGGCAGTTGTTTCTAGTAGTAAGGAACTAAGGTAGAACTCATAAACTGAGGAATAGCTGAACAAATTACAGTATATGAATTTGGTGGAAAACTATTATATTATGAGAAATTAAGAAAAAGGTGGTTTCAGAGAAAACCCAAAAAACTTGCATGAACCCTTGCAAAGTTAGATTGATTTTGTTTAAGCAAAACCTTTTAAATTTCATTTATCTGAAATCATGTTTTTTTTTTTTTTCTTTTGTGATCACTTCTGTCTCTTTTCAAAATGGCAGGACTAATGGTTAAATATTCTCTCCCTAGCTATGATTATCTATATTTGCATTTCTAGGAAAAGATACAAAAATCTAGAAAGTATTTTTTTTTAATCAAAGCAAAAATCCAGAAAGCATCATATGATAAATATGGAGTCTGCCTAATTTCCTACATTATTTGCAAACCCCTAAAGTATATTATGTGTATAGTATGTATACATATATGAGATGTATTTAATATTGATTATGGATATTCAAAATAAGAATCTTAAAAATACCACAAGATTCTGAATTATCAAGAAATGGTTTTATTCTTGTTAAAAATCACTGAATCTTACAATCTCATGAGTTTATAGGGAGTTCAGAAGCCCCTAGTTTTGTTTTGTTTTGTTTTCATTATTAGATTTTAGTTTTAATTTATGGAATAAAACAACCATTTCCAAAGTATAATACATAGTCCAATAGTACATGATACAACAAAAAAAGATGTTTGCACACGAAATTGCAAAAAAAATTGCTATTCCTTTTTAAATTATTATGTAAATTTCTTTTTTTTCCCTTGCCTTACCTTCCCCTCAACTCACCCATAGGTTCAAAGCATCCTATAGATAACTTGGAGAAAACTGCTATATGTCACACCTACCAAGTCTTTTCTCACCAATTCCTCAGGATTTTGAGTCCCTTTCCATACCATTCACCCTCTTCTGAATATATTGGATTTTTCAAAATGCCCAAATTTTGGTGCCCAGAATTGGGCACTGTACTTACTTGAAATAATATCTCATTTGTATGACAGGTATACAATAAGACTGTTCTGGCAAACTCTGTTGTTCATTTTATTTTATTTATTAAGGCAGAAAAGCAGAATAATGCATTTCAAAAAGACAGCATCAAAATTTATAGATAACATTCTATTATTAGAAAAACTAAAATAACTCGAAATACTCATTTC
The DNA here is from genome assembly GCA_023553655.1 of Myrmecobius fasciatus. Classification (NCBI taxonomy): domain Eukaryota; kingdom Metazoa; phylum Chordata; class Mammalia; order Dasyuromorphia; family Myrmecobiidae; genus Myrmecobius; species Myrmecobius fasciatus. The sequence goes on from JAJPUD010001887.1 coordinate 296,268, forward strand.
TTTCTTTCCCTAACCCTTATAATTCCCAAAATATTTTGGATAATTTTGGTTAATTTTTGGCCAACTATTCATCTTAAGAACCAGCAACCATCTAAGAATGTCAGTATATATAAAATCTATTTTTCCCTACATGATTATTTCAGGTTTTGTTAAATTATCAAATAAGAATGTCTTTATTAACTTAATGTCCCTAATTTTATTGTAATGGTGAAAGATTATAGGTTTGTTTGTTTGTTTGTTTTTAAGGAGATTATGGGCCTTTGAAGGACCCTGAAGAAGTGTCTGTGTATCTTATGATTATGGCTTTCAGCTCTGTATTGAAGGATGAATAATTCAAGTCTTTCTCAAAGCAATAACACAAGTGTGCAATGATTTGCTCATTCATAGCTAGATTTTAAATGTAGGGGGATTTTATACCCTTTAAAGGATTAGCAAATGAGGAATCAATTATTCTATGTTCTACTCTGAAACTGTTTTGGACGATGATGTAAATTAGGCTGTAATTTACTTTCAGTAGTGTAAAGAAGAAAAAAAAATCACTTTGCCTGAAGTGTATGCATCTTTCTTAAGGGTGTACCCAGATTTTAATTATCTAAATGTAAATACTTAACGAATTTTACTTAGAGTAATGAGCTAAAGTGCACACTACATAAATGAGATGTTCTAATTAATCATGTATGAACTACTGGTTTAAAGAAAAGCTATGTGAATTCTGTGAATGTTGGGCTATTGCCAAATTGCTAATCAGCATTTGCATTCATAGATAGTTCACACTTAATAAGTTGTGAAACATTCAGCAAATGTTTTAGGAAATTATAAGTTTTTAGATGCAGAAACTTTTTGCTTTTAATCCTACTCCCTTTTGACACCCCCCCTTGCAGTTTATTTGTGATATTTAAACTGCTGCTTAGAAAACTTATGCTGGCAACTAGTTCTATAGAGATTAACACAAAGAAAAAAGTCAAATGAGTTAATATTCCAAGTGTCATTCACATGGAAGGTTTGAATGAGTATTTTACCAAGACACTTGCTCTGTTTTTATTATATGATTTACCTTAGTGTAGATCAAATTGGTAAGAATCCTTTGTTGCTTCAAGAGAAGCATTGATGTCCTTCAAGACATTGGCTATAAATTGTTTCCTAACAAATGCCTTGAAAGCAATCCAATCTGTAGCCCAAAAGGATTCTATTCTTTATAGGTAAAAGTATCCAATCCAGCCTCCCCCAAAATAACAGTAGGAAGCTAGTATCACTATGATTATGATAACTTAAACTTTTATAGTTCTTTAAGATTTAAAAAATACTTCAAACAATTCAATGTAGATAGTGTAAGTATTATTGATCTCATTAGAGAATAAAAGAAAAGGAAAAAGATAAAGATTCAGAAAAGTGAAACAGCTTGCTCTAGGCTGCACAGATAGTCATGGTGTGTCTTGTTTATTTTAAGAAAAGCATTGTAATTATAGTAAATTGTATACATAAATATGTCTATGATATAATGCTAATTAGCCAGCTATGTTGACAACTACTAGCTATATTACCAAGGGCCAGTTACTTAAACTCAGTGAATTGCTGATCTGAATTTGGAAGTGTTCTATTGTGAGAGTGTCCAAGACCAAATTAAAATAAATAAATAAAGTTTGTCAAGCCAACATGGGACAGGTAAATAAATCTTCAGCAAAACCCTCTAGATTTAAAAGATTTCAATCAAATAGGGAGAGCAAGGTAAAGACAAAAAAACTTTTACCTTCCATTAAAAAAAAATCAGAGCCAGGACTGAAATCTGCTTTCCTGAGGTCAGCACTTTTTTTTTTTTTTTTTTTTTTTTTTTTTTTTTTTTTTTACTACATAATGCTATATAGATTATATCATAAATATAGGAACTTTGGGTTTTCTTTTTAAATGAATGTATTTTATAATGATAACAAAAGATAAATCTGTTCTTAGGCCTAAGAGAAATCTGTTTTTGTAGTTGCATTTTTGATGCCTGAAGTAGACAGCAATATAATATGAAGGGAGATAAGACATAATTCAATAAGATTTGGGAGAGCTGTCAGCTCTTGCTTAATGAAAGTCCAAAAATAATAGTAATTTACATTTACCTGTACGATATGGTTTATAAATAACTGGTTTACATGTATATGGTTTACAATAACTTTTATGACAAAGTGTAGCGTAAAGTATTGCTACCCCTGTTTTGTAGATGTCAAAGAGGTTATGACTTTCTATTGTTACATAGCTATTTCACAACCAGGACTTGATTTATTAAATGCTTATTATGTGCCAGGTATTGTGCTAAATGCTGGTACTACAGATATAAAGAAAGACTTCTTGACTTAAAGGAGCTTATAATCTAATGGGAGAAAAAAATATACAAAAAGAGTTTATAAATAAAAGAGGAAGAAGAACTGAAAAGTCCAAAGGAGTGCAGCTAGATAGAAAATGAAGAGATGGTGGGCCTGGGTCCCTTCCTTAAATGAAAGTTTTTTAGCTCATTTCCCCCACTCTTCAGTTAAGGGATAGAGAGTACGAAGGATGTATGAGCATCTAGGCTGAATTTTGCAAGATGAATGAGGTTCCTAGGAATATGATGGAAAAGTCTAAAATAATGCAGTTAGAGAGAATTTAAAGAGGCCGCCCCCTCCTAAAATGGAGGACCTTCTAGATATCTTTATTATAAATACATTAATCTTTTTTTTTTATCAGATTGTCTCATGTCATTTAACTTTACATAGAAGTCAGTTTTCATCATTCTAGATGAGCCTGTTAGTAATGGAATATTGAGAAGTTTGTTTTGTATTCTTTATTCTTCCCAATTTATGAATAGAAAACAGACTTCTAGTTTTAGAATTGCTGGTTTCTTTGTTCTTTGCTGTATAGGAAACTACATATAGGCCCTTTGCTATATAGGAATGTAACATATAATGTCTGAGTCCAGTCAGAAGGAAAATAATCTTTTAGTGAACAGGATGGTGAGTATATTCAGTATTATATCATATAATGAGCAATTAAAAGAATAATAGATGATAAAACTTAGAGGGAAATCTGATCATTGTCTTTTGTTTTATTTGCAAAACATATGCATGGGTAATTTTTCAACATTGACCCTTGCAAAGTTTTCTGTTACAAATTTTTCCCTCATTCCCCCTACCCCCCTCCAATAGATGGCAGGAAGTCTAATATATGTTAATTAAAATACTTGACAAATCGAATATGTATATACATATTTATACAGTTATTTTGCCATACAAGAAAAATCGGATCTACAAGAAAAAAAGAAACTGAGAAGGAAAACGTAATGCAATCAAACATCATTAGAGAGCATGAAAATACTATGTTGTGGTCCATACTCAGATCCCACAGGCCTCTCCCTGGCTGTATATGGCTTTCTTCATCACTGAACAACTGGAACTACTTTGAAACATATCATTGTGGAAGAGAACCATGTCCTTTAGAATTGATTATCGTATAGTCTTGTTGCCGTGTATAATGATCTCCTAGTTCTGCTCATTTCACTCAGCATCAGTTCATGCAAGTCTCTCCAGGCCTTTCTAAATTATCCTGCTGGTCGTTTCTTACAGAGTAATAATATTCCATGGCATTCATATATCATAACTTATTCAGCCATTCTCCAACTGATGGGCATCCATTCAGTTTCCAGTTTCTAGCCACTACAAAAAGGGCTGCTACAAACATTTTTGCACATGTGGGTCCCTTTCTTTTATTTAAGATGTCTTTGGGATATAGGCCCAATAGAAACACTGCTAGGTCAAAGGATATGCACAGTTTGATAACTTTTTGAGCATAGTTCTAAAATGCTCTCCAGAATGGTTGGATACGTTCACAGTTCCACCAAAAATGTATCAGTGTCCCAGTTTTTCCACATCCCCTCCAACATTCATCGTTATCTTTTCCTGTCATCTTAGCCAATCTGACAGGTGTGTAGTGGTACCTCAGAGTTGTCTTAATTTGCATTTCTCTGATCAGTAGTGATTTGGAGCACCTTTTCATATGACTAGAAATGGTTTTAATTTCATCATCTGAAAATTGTCTATTCATATCCTTTGACCATTTATCAATTGGAGAGTGGCTTGAATTCTTATAAATATGAGTCAGTTCTCTACATATTTTAGAAATGAGGCCTTTATCAGAACCCTTAAATGCAAAGATGATTTCCCAATTTATTGCTTCCCTCCTAATTTTATCTGCTTAGTTTTGTTTGTACAAAAACTTTTTAACTTAATATAATCAAAATTATTATCTGGTGTTCAATTAAGAGTTCCAGTTCTTTCTTTGGACATAAATTTATTTCCATCTCCACAGGTCTGAGAGGTAAATTATCCTATGTTGCTCTAATTTGCTTATAATATCACTCTTTATGTCTAAATCATGAACCCATTTAGATCTTATCTTGGTATGTGGTGTTAGGTGTGGGTCAAGCCCTAATTTCTTCCACACTAGTTTCCAATTTTCCCAGCAGTTTTTGTAGAATAGTGAGTACTTATCCCAAAAGCTGGGGTCTTTGGGTTTATCAAACACTAAGTTGTTAAAGTTATTGCCTAGATTGTCCTGATAACCTATCCTATGCCACTGATCGACTACTCTGTTTCTTAGCCAGTACCAAATGGTTTTGATGACCACTGCTTTATAATATAGTTTTAGATCTGGCACAGCAAGGCCACCCTCATCAGCCTTTTTTTTTCATTAATTCCCTTGAAATTATTGACCTTTTGTTCTTCCAAATGAACTTTGCTACTATTTTTTCTAGATCTGTAAAATAATTTCTTAGGAGTTTGATTGGTCTGGCACTAAATAAATAACTTAGTTTGGGTAGTGTTGCCATTTTTATTATATTTTGACCTACCCATTAGCAGTTTATATTTTTCCAACTGATTAGGTCTGACTTTTTGTGTGGAAAGTGTTTTGTAGTTTAGTTAGTATAGTTCCTGACTTTCCCTTGGCAGATAGATTCCCAAATATTTTATACTATCAACAGTTATTTTGAATGGAATTTCTTTTTGTATCTCTTGCTGCTGAACTTTGTTGGTAATATATAAAAATGCTGATGATTTATATGGATTTATTTTGTATCCTGCAACTTTGTTAAAGTTGTGAATTGTTTCTAATAGTTTTTTAGTAGCGTCTCTAGGGTTCTCTAAGTATACCATCATATCATCTGTAAAGAGTGATAATTTGGTTTCCTCATTACCTACTCTAATTTCCTTAATCTCTTTTTCTTCCCTTACTGCCGAAGCAAACATTTCTAATACAATATTAAATAGTAATTTTTGACAGTGACAGTGGGCAGCCTTGTTTCACTCCTGATCTTATTGAGAATGGTTCTAGTTTGTCTCCATTACATATGATGCTTGCTGATGGTTTTAAGTAGATGTAATTGATGGTCATTGTCTTTTAAGAATTTAAAATGCTGTCATTTTTCTAGAGGCATTTAGACTTCTGTTAACAGCAATTTAGATTTGATATAGGGAAAAATTTTCCAAAAATTAGAGCTGTTCAGAGGTAAAAATGGACTGCCTCAGGAGGTAGTGCTTTCTTTTTTCAATGGAAGTCTTCCAAATGTAGACTGGATGACCTATTAGCATTTGTCTTAGAGAAAGAATACTGCTCAGGTGCAAATTGGGCTAGTTTTCTGAGGTCTTTTCCAACTTTAAGATACTGTGAGTCTTCCATGTAGATATAGTTGAAGATTCCTCTAGTGTAAACTATCTTTTTAATTTGATGTAGAAAATATAATCAGTCAAGAATAGATATTTATTGTGTACTACCATGGGCACTATACAAGGTGCTTTGAAGGTACCTGGAAAGATGTATAATGGTCCCTGCCACAAGAAATTTATAATCTAACGAGGGAGACAAAATATCTGTTTAATCCAGTACTTCAAGAAACTGTGTCTTTCTTAGTATGGGTGCTCCCTTTATCAAAGGTGTTAATTCCTTTATGCCTTTATAAATGATTTTTGTAGGTTATTATAGCTAGGACAATTCATCCTCTGATTTGCTTCCTGATAACTTAGCTAGTCCTAAAATAGCATCTGTGAAAAAGCCCATCTTCTAGTTTACGTGGAACCCATTATAGCTTCTACTTAATCAGTATAGTACTTTATGCCACAGGCTTACCCCATGCCAGAGTGAGCTTTGGAGGAAGAATATAGCAGGACAGAATATAAGTATCGGAATTAATTTGTATACAAGACTATATATAATGGAAAAAATGGAAAAATTTAAATATTTGAGAGACATCATCAAATGGCATAAGTAAATAGTGTAACATATTGATAGGGAAGGTAAGGATCATTATAACTTTAAAATGTGTTTTTCCCTGTAACTAATCATTTATTAAACTCTTACTTTGTGTCAAGAATCATGAAGTTCAGGCATACAAGGACAAAAGCAAAATAGTCCTTGCCCTCAAGATGTTTATGTTGTATTATGGGAAACATCTTATATTTATAGGAGTATAGACTCCCAAAACATACAAAATAAATACAGCATAATTTTTTCCAAGGAAGAAATTAGCAGCCTTGAAGATAAGGAAAGACTTTATCTAGCTCACTTTAGCTGAGAGCTTTGATGGAAACTAAGGATTCCAAAAGGAAAAAGTAAGAGAATATATTTCAGGCATGGAGGAGAGATTGTATAAAAGTATGAATGGAGATGAGAGATTGAATGTCCTATGTGAAAAACCGCAACAAAGTTAGTATGACTGGATGGTAGAGTGCACAAAGGAGAACAATAAATTTTAAATCTGGAAAGATAGGCTGCAGTCAGATTATGGAGAACTTTAAGTGTCAGACAGAGGTTTTGATCCTTGCATTAATAGGGAAATACTGAAGTTTATTGAAGAAAAGAGTAATACAGTTAACCCTTTGCTTGGTAAAATCACATTGATAGGTGTATGGAAGATATTGGAGAGAAGAGGAAAAGATTTGAGGCAGGGGGATCAATCAGAAGACTATTTTAGTAGACTAAGTAAGACATGATATAGGTTAGAAATAGAGTGGTATTCATGTGAATAGAGAAAAGGGGGAAGATTTAAGAGATATATAGATAGACCTGACAGAGTTTGGCCACTGATGATTTGAGGATGACTCCAAGATTATAAAGTTGAATGTCTGGAAAACTCTCAATAGGAGTAGGAAAATTTGGAAGGAGTATTTTGTAGAGGGGGGATATAAAGAGTTCTCCTTTGTATTTATTGAATTTGCAAATTTATCACACTAGTTTGGAAGAGGCTTAATCTCTGCTAGAATTATGCATGCATTAAGACAATGCTCTTCCATCTCTTCATGACTTTATGATTATAGTGGCTGGACACTTTATTTTATTCAGTGGAAGAGATCACATCTTTATTTTGAAAGTCATAGTCATAAGATTGTAGACTTAGGTCATTTAGAGAAATTAGATGAGGAAAAAGAGGATTCAAATTGTATTTGTAAAACATAGGTAGAGACAATTCTGATGATGGTTTCCCTCTTAAATCAAGGCAGACTACACTCTAGTTTCTCCATTACCTCCTTTGAAGGTAATACTACCACCAATATGTTTCTACCACCAATTTACCCTAGAGGACTCTTGTTGGAATTTCAGTTAACTGAATTGGAAAGTAGCATGGCATAGAGAATTGAACTAGGAGACATGGTCTTTAATCCTGTTTGTCACTATTTCACTGTTATAATTAATTTCTTTTCCAGCTCTAAAAGATTCTATTACTAAGCAATTCAAGTTCTTCATGATTAGTCCTCATTTTATTGTAACTTTATTTCCCATTGCATGAGGAAGAAAATGTAGATCTGGATTTCAATCCTAGCCCTGCTATTTCTATCTTTGTGAATTTATCAAGGCATATTACCTCTCTCGCTTACATTTCTTTTTCTGTGAAATGGAAGAATTGAAGTAAGTAATCTTTAAGGCCCCTTCCAGTTCAAAATCTTATGAACCCCATGCTCCAGATAACCTGGACTACTTACTATTCCCTGAAAAGACTGTTTTCCCCTGTCACAGTGCTTTTGCTTATGCTGTTTCTTTTAATTGTCATGTCCTTTCTTTTGTCTCTCTTTGTCAAAATCCTCTGCATTCTTCAAGACTTGACTCAAATGTGATGACTTTCACCAAGCCTTTCATGAACACCTTCTCCATTCCCTTAGTAGACATTATCTCTCCTATTGAATTCTCACAGTACTTTGTTTATATTTTTCTTATCGCACTTATCAGAAACTGTCTTATTTCTACTTGGTACATGTTTTGTTTATACCTGTCTCCTTTCACTATGTTGCAGTTTTCCAAGGTCAGAAACTGTTTCATTTTTGTTTTTGTATTTCTAATATCTTGCGCAGTACTTAATATGAAATGGTTACTATATACTTACTATTAATAAATGCTTTTAGATTTTTATTGTATTTTAGTTGATTACTTACATATCTTGTCCACTAGACTGATAGCTCCTTAAAGAGTAGGTATGATGTCACATTCATCTTTATATATCATGATTGGCAGCCAGGATAAGACCTGGCATATAACAGGTTCTCAAATTAGTTGAATGATAAAACTATTAAGACAATAATAATTCTGGGTATTGTTAGCCAAAAGTCTTAAATAGTTTGGTGTAAAGCATTTTCTTATGAAGAAAGGTAGTCTTTAAATAACCTTTATTAAGGGACCTTTATTAAGTAGCTACAAAGCTGCTTAATTTAATTTAATATTAAGCAGCTATATGAAAGACTATAAACTACGTCCTGGAAAGTGCAATTTTCTTGCATAGTTCAGCTCATCATACCTACAAAACAATTGCTTCCCCAGATGGCCCAGTTTGTTACCTCACAAATTTAAAAAAAATTTTTTGTCTTATTCTAGTACTTTAAAAGAGCCATCAGTTCTTAGTGTGAGTTCTTCTGATAACACAAATCACAAATCTACATCTTAATAGATGTTTAATTACAATAGCTTTCTAACTGATCCCCCTGCATTCTCTCCAATCTATCCTCCAAACTTCTGCCAAATTGATCTTCTCAGATGTACAAATTTGAGTATTTCACTTTCTTGATCAATTGTTGCCATTTGGGCGTAATGTAATTTTATTGTTTGGTACCTAAAGCCTTCCATTTCTATCTTTCCAGGATAATTACATGTTGTTTCCTCTCCTATGTTCAATCAATTTACTTTCTCTTCCTTATGCACGGTATTGCATCTCCATGTTTATGCCTGCAACAGGCTAGAATTCTTTCTCTTCTCATTGCTACTTCTTGAGAACCTTACCTCCCTTCAAAGCTCAGCTCAATTCCTACTTTCATTAGAAACACTTTATCTGATTCTTTCAGTTTTTAGTTTCTTGCCCCAAAGTACTTCATTTTATATATATTGCATGTATTTTTCTGTGAACTGTATGTATAACATATAACTACCAGAAAAATGTTCTTTGAGGACAGGGACTGTGTGTGTGTGTGTGTGTGTGTGTGTGTGTGTGCGCGTGCACACATACATGTATGTACATATTTTAACCTTTATTGCTAGTGCAGCACTTGATTCTTAGTAGGTAATTAATAAATATTTTTAAGTGATTGATTAATTTGCAATGGCCAAAACCATTTATTTTGTCATTGTTAGCTTTCTAGTGGTGAACTATTCCACAATTAGCTGGCATGGTCTTCTGATAACATATACATGTTGCCATTTCTGTATCCAAAATCTTTCCTATTTGGTAGGATCAACAAGATCACTGACAGTGTTGGAGAGTTCAAGGTCATCCTCATACTGTATTGAGTTATCAGAAGAGAATTTTATAGAAGAAAAATACCATTGACTAATGCAAATTTGGTAGAAATTCAGTTGGAATTGTTATTGGATGAGAAAAGATAAAATATTAGTCTCCTAAAGGATTTTTCCTTTTATAGGCATGTAATGAATTCACCACACATGTGATGAACCTTCTCCGGGAGCAGAGTCGAACACGTCCCATTTCTCCAAAAGAAATTGAGAGGATGGTGGGCATAATCCATCGGAAATTCAGTTCAATTCAGATGCAGCTCAAACAAAGTACTTGTGAAGCAGTCATGATTTTAAGATCAAGGTTCCTCGATGCCAGGTATGTATAACCATGAGTTTTATTATGTGCTTTTATTTTAATTGTCATCTGTTATGCACCAAATTCCTGACCACTTTACAGATGGAACTGAGTTTTGCTACAAGGCCTTTCTACAACATGGTTGAGTGAACACCACAGGTGGGGTTACTTTGCTGTAGGGAGGGGTTCCATGGAGTATCATTTCACCAGGTATCATATGAAGGATATCCTAGAAATGGGTAGTATGTATGATTAAGTAACTGTTCCCTGGTTCTTCTACCTTATTTCCCCTGATTTATTCCCCTTACAGTATTCTTTCTTTGTTAATTTCACAGGGCCACCTTCTTTGCATTTTTTTTTTTTTTTTTTTTTTTTTGCTTTTTGCTGAGGCAGTTAGAGTTAAGTGACTTGCCCAGGGTCACACAGCTAGGGAATGTTAAGTATCTGAGACCAGATTTGAACTCAGGTCCTCCTGACTTCAGGGCTGGTGCTCTAACCACTGCGCCACCTAGCTGCCCCCTTTGCATATGTTACTAGCTAGTTCTAATCTCACCATTTCAGGTGTATCATACAATGTTTGAAAAGAAGCTCTTAAATAATTTTGAGCAGATAGTAATAGTTATCTGAGGGCTTGCCAAACAGTGAAAAATAAACAAGATAGTTTTGAATTTGAAAATGAAATCAGTTTTAAGGTAGGTTATTATCTCTCGTCCCATCTGTTCAAGTCCCTGTTTCTAACTTTTATATACAGTGTATTCAGCAAGTCTCAAGTGCTGCTAATCTGCACGTTTCATTCTCATGTCTTGTCTCTACTGATCCAAATAGATCATTTAGTGTCTGAGCTTTTCTACTTTATGGCTTCATCATAGTGTAAGATTACTTCAGTCTTTGAAAATTTCATAGAAGTTAATGCTAAGAATTTGGGTGGGGGAGAAACTATTCTTGAACATTTATTTTTAAGCTGTATTTCCTGATAATTTTTTCCCTATTTCTCTACTTTTATAAAACCCTCTATTTTCATTTTATTCCTATTAATGCTTAGAAAATAAGTTTTTAAGACTGACATCATTTTGGCTTGATGACACTGTTAGGGAAGATAATACTTTGGTCTTAGTTATGATACAAAACAAACAAAAAAAGATGCTTTAAACACATTCTCTCAAATCTAAGCAAGAAAGTATTTTAGTTTCTAGTAAATGAACAAAGACTTCATAATTTTTAAAATTTATTTTTATTAAAGGTTCTTAATTTTCTTTTTTTTAATTAAAGCTGTTTATTTGCAAAACATATGCATGAGTAGTTCTTCAACATTGACCCTTATAAAGCTTTGTTTTACAAATTTCCCCCCCCCCCCCCCGTGCCCTTCCCTTCCCTAGATGGCAGGAAGTCCACTACATGTTAATTATGTTAAAATACTTGACAAGTCAAATGTATGTATACATATTTTCACACTTATCTTGCTGTGCAAGAAAAATCATATCTACAAGAAAAAAAAATTCAGAGAAAAGAAACACAATGCAAACAAACATCAATAGAGAGCATGAAAATGTTATGTTGTGGTCCACATTTCATATCCCTCTCTCTGGGTGTATATGGCTTTCTTCAGTGAACAATTGGAACTGGTTTGAAACATTTCATTGTTGATGAGAGCCATGATCATCAGAATTGATTATCATATAGTCTTGTTGTTGCTGTGTATAATGATCTCCTGGTTCTGCTTGTTTCACTCAGCATCAGCTCATGCATGTCTCTCCAGGCCTTTCTGAAATCATCCTGCTGGTCATTTCTTACAGAACAACAATATTCCATAACATTCATATAACATAATTTGTTCAGCCATTCTCAATTGATGGGCATCCATTCAGTTTCCAGTTTCTAGCCACTACAAAAAGGGCTGCCACAAACATTCTTGCACATGTGGGGCCCTTTCCTTCCTTTAAGATCTCTTTGGGATATAGGCCCGATAGAAACACTGCTGGGTCAAAGGGTATGCACAGTTTGATAACTTTTTTCCCCCCTGAGGCAATTGGGGTTAAGTGACTTGCCCAAGGTCACACAGCCAGGAAGTGTCAGATCAAATTTGAACTCGGGTCCTCCTGACTTGAGGGCTGGTGCTCCACCCACTGTGCCACCTAGCTGCCCCAGTTTGATAACTTTTTGAGCATAGTTCCAAATTGCTCTCCAGAATGGTTGGATCCATTCACAGTTCCACCAACAATGTATTAGTGAACCAGTTTTCCCACATACCCTCCAACATTCATCATTATCTTTTCCTGTCATTTTAGCCAATCTGACAGGTGTGTAGTGGTACCTCAGAGTTGTCTTAATTTGCATTTCTCTGATCAGTAGTGATTTGGAGCACCTTTTCATATGACTAGAAATGGTTTTAATTTCATCATCTGAAAATTGTCTGTTCATATCCTTTGACCATTTATCAATTGGAGAGTGGCTTGAATTCTTATAAATATATAAGTAACTATAAACAATTCTCTACATATTTTAGAAATGAGGCCTTTATCAGAACCCTTAAATATAAAGATGATTTCCCAATTTATTGCTTCCCTCCTAATCTTATGTAGTTAGTTTTGTTTGTACAAAAAGTTTTTACCTATCTTGTCTTCAATTAAGAGTTCCAGTTCTTCTTTGGACATAAATTTATTCCATCTCCACAGGTCTGAGAGGTAAACTATCCTATGTTCCTCTAATTTGCTTATAATATCACTCTTTATGTCTAAATCATGAACCCATTTAGATCTTATCTTGGTATATGGTGTTAGGTATGGGTCAAGCCCTAATTTCTTCCACACTAGTTTCCAATTTTCCCAGCAGTTTTTGTAGAATAGTGAGTATTTATCCAAAAAGCTGGGGTCTTTGGGTTTATCAAACACTTAATTGCTATAGTTATTACCTAGTTTGTCCTGAGATCCTATCCTATGGCACTGATGGACTACTCTATTTCTCAGCCAGTACCAAATGGTTTTGATGACCACTGCTTTATAATATAGTTTTAAATCTGGCACAGCAAGGGCACCTTCATTGGCCTTTTTTTCCCATTAATTCCCTTCAAATTCTTGACCTTTTGTTCTTCCAAATGAACTTTGCTACTATTTTTTCTAGGTCTGTAAAATAATTTCTTAGGAGTTTGATTGGTATGGCAGTAAATAAGTAAATTAGTTTGGGTAGTATTGCCATTTTTATTATATTTGCTTGGCCTACCCATGAGCCCTTGATGTGTTTCCAATTGACTAGGTCTGACTTTATTTGTGTGGATTGTGTTTTGTAGTTTAGTTCATATAGTTCCTGACTTTTCCTTGGCAGATAGATTCCCAAATATTTTATATAATCAACAGTTATTTTGAATGGAATTTCTTTTTGTATCTCTTGCTGCTGAACTTTGTTGGTAATATATAAAAATGCTGATGATTTATATGGATTTATTTTGTATCCTGCAACTTTACTAGAGTTGTGAATTGTTTCTTTCTTTTTTTTTTAATAAAGCTTTTTATTTACAAAACATATGAGTGATTTTTCTACATTGACCTTTGCAAAAACTTTTTTTTTCCCAAGCTATTCCCCTCCTTCCCCCCACCCCCACCCCTAGATGACAGGTAATCTAATACATGCTAAATAGGATAAATTATATGACAAATACAATACATGTATACATATCTATACAGTTATCTTACTGCACAAGAAACATCAGATCTAGAAAGAGAAGAAGAAAAACAACCTAAGAAGAAAAACAAGATGCATGGAAATATTCACAGAAAGCGTTAAAATGCTGTGTTGTGGTTTACACTCAGTTCCCACAGGCCTCTCTCTGGATGTATATGTCTATCTTCATCGCTGAACAACTGGTTTGAATCACATCATTGTTGAGGAGAACCATGTCCATCAAAATTGATCATCATATAGTCTTGTTGCTGTGTATAATGTTCTCCTGGTTCTGCTGATTTCACTCAGCATCAGTTCATGCAAGTCTCTCCAGGCCTCTCTATAATCCTCCTGTTGGTCGTTTCTTACAGAACAATAATATTCCATAACATTCATATACCATAATTTATTCAGCCATTCTCCAATTGATGGGCATCCTTTCAATTTCCAGTTTCTTGCCACTACAAAAAGGGCTGCCTGCCACAAACATTTTTGCACATGTGGGTCGTTGTGAATTGTTTCTAATAGTTTTTTAGTAGTATCTCTAGGATTCTCTAAGTATACCATCATATCATCTGCAAAGAGTGATAATTTGGTTTCCTCATTACCTATTCTAATTCCTTTAATCTCTTTTTCTTCTCTTACTGCCAAAGCTAACATTTCTAATACAATATTAAATAGTAATGGTGACAGTGGGCAGCCTTTTTTCACTCCTGATCTTATTGGGAATGGTTCTAGTTTATCTCTTTCACACACGATGCTTGCTGATGGTTTTAAGTAGATGCTACTAATCATTTTAAGGAAAAACCTATTTATTCCTATATTCTCAATTGTTTTTAATAGGAATGGGTGTTGGATTTTATCAAATGCTTTTTCTGCATCTATTGAGATAATCATATGATTTTTATTAGTTTTGTTATTAATATAATTGATTATATTGATAGTTTTCCTAATATTGAATCAGCCCTGCATTTCTGGTATAAATCCTACTTGGCCATAGTGTGTTATTCTGGGGATGACTTTCTGTGATCTCATTGCTAATATCTTATTTAAAATTTTTGCATCCATATTCAGTAGGGAAATTGGTCTATAGTTTTCTTTCTCTGTTTTCACCCTGCCTGGTTTAGCTATCAGCACCATATCTGTATCATAGAAGAAATTTGGTAGTATACCTTCTTTCCCTATTTTTTCAAATAGTTTATATAATATTGGAATTAATTTTTTTTCTTTTCTTTTTTTTATCGAAGGTTTTTATTTGTGTAACATATGTATGGGTAGTTCCCCAGCATTGATCTTTACAAAGCTCTCCATTACAACTTTTACCCCCAGTCCCCTCCCTTCCCCTAGATGGCAGGAAGTCCACTACATGTTAATAATGTAATAATAGTTGACAAGTTGTGCAAGAAAAATCCTATGTACAAGAGAAAGGCAACACAATGCAAGCAAACATCAATAGAGATCATGAAAATGTTACGTTGTGGTCCATATTTCATATCCCTTTCTCTCGGTGTATATGGTTTTCTTCAGTGAACAATTGGAACTAGTTTGAGACAATTCCTTGTTGCAGAGAGCCATGTCCATCAGAATTGATCATCATGTAATATTGTTGTTGCCGTGTATAATGATCTCCTGGTTCTGCTCATTTCATTCAGCATCAGTTCATGCAAGTCTCTCCAGGCCTCTCTGAAATCATCCTGCTGGTCGTTTCTTACAGAGCAATAATATTCCATAATATTCATACACCATAATTTATTCAGCCACTCTCCAATTGATGGGCATCCATTCAGTTTCCAGTTTCTAGCCACTACAAAAAGGGCTGCCACAAACATTCTTGCACATGTGGGGCCCTTTCCCTCCTCTAAGATCTCTTTGGGATATAGGCCCAGTAGAAACACTGCTGGGTCAAAGGGTATGCACAGTTTGATGACTTTTTGAGTGTAGCTACAAATTGCTCTCCAGAATGGTTGGATCCGTTCACAGTTCCACCAACAATGTATTAGTGTCCCAGTTTTCCCACATCCCTTCCAACATTCATCGTTATCTTTTCCTGTCATTTTAGCCAATCTGACAGGTGTGTAGTGGTACCTCAGAGTTGTCTTAATTTGCATTTCTCTGATCAATAGTTATTTGGAGCAACTTTTCATATGACTAGAGATGGTTTTAATTTCATCATCTGAAAATTGTCTGTTCATATCCCTTGACCACTTATTTATTGAAGAATGACTGGAATTCTTATATATATGAGACAATTCTCTATATATTTTAGAAATCAGGCCTTTATCAAAACCATTAAATGTAAAAATGATTTCCCAATTTGATGCTTCCCGGAATTAATTGTTTTTTGAATGTTTGGTAGAATTCACATGTAAAAAGGTTCTTAATTTTCTAGAGATAGGCATGGATAATTTTTCAACATTAACTTTTGCAAAACTTTGTTCCAATTTTTCCCTTTCTTTCCTCCTGCCCTTTTCCCTAGATACCAAGTAATCCAATATATGTTAAACATGGTAAGAATATGTTATATCCAATATATGCATACATATTTATACAATTATCTTGCTGCATAATCAAAATCAAATCAAAAAGGGGAAAATGAGAAAATAAAATGCAAGCAAACAACAACAAAAAGAGTGAAAATTCTGTTATGATCCACACTTGGTTCCCACAGTCCTCTCTCTGGGTGTAGATGGCTCTCTTCATCATAAGATCATTGGAACTGGAAGACTTCACTTTTTGCCAAACTTAAAATAAAGTTCACATAAGTTAAAGCAGTAGAATTTCCTAATTGGCAGTTATGTTTAACTGTCTTACCAATTGATATTTGCATTCTTGGGTATTATTTCAGTCCTTGGCCAAAATTTAACTTCAGGGAGGGAGACACTTCGATTTTTTTTCCCCCTCTGTTGGTATCTGACATGAGTAATAATTCCCATCAGATTCCTTTATCATTAAAAAAGGTGAATTTAATTTCCTAAATTGGGAAAAAAAAAGTTTTGTGGCACTGTTTCAGCTGGAGTTATTGACAAAATTTTTAATGAACTTGTGATTTCATTGGTATAGAAAGTTTTAGTGAAGAAATATTGTACCAAATCAGATTGTTATCTTTTCTTAAATTTGTACTCTTAAAGATTTTCTGAGAGTTTAAGTGAATTGCTCATTATGACTCATGTATCAAATTCAGGACTTTGAATTTCTAATTTGAAAGACAACTCTTTTTTAATATACATACTGCCTCTCAAAATAAAGTAATTATTATAAGTAATTTATATTATACTTGAGAATTTATAAATCACTCCTCACAAAAATTCTGCATGATAGTGAGTGAATTATTATTTCCATTTTACAGATGGAGAACAGATTCAGTGATATGGCTATTGTCGTATATTTAATAAATGGCAAAGTTGGGATTCCATATCAAGTCATCTTACTCCAAGTTAGCACTCTTTACACAACACTTGTCTTGTGTATATTTCTTTATAGTTTATAGAGTATTTTCTCAGCAATTATATGTGGGTGGAACTAGACAATTCCCGGGATCTTATCCAAATTTGAGACTGTGATCTTATAGGATCTTATAACAACTCTGTGAGCTTAGAAGATAAAATAGCAAACTTTGTACAACATTTGTTGATTTTAAAAAGCAGCCATGTGTAATAGACAGTTCAAGTATTTATTATTGTCATTTTGATGGTGAAGTAGCTGAAGTTTGGAGATTGTGTAGTTATGGGCCTAAAGGCATAGATAAGTGGCAGTCAGAGATTGAACTCCAGTGCTGTCCTCTAGTTTCTTTGAGTCTACTTTCTCTGAGTCATTTGGGAAAGCATTTGGTAGCTGATGGTATTTATTCTTTTCCAGGCTTAAAACCTCAAAGTCATCCTTAATACCTGCCTTCTCTCTTGCTCTCATATCCAGTCAATTATCAATTTTTTGTGATTCTTCCTTTGTAATCTCTCTTAATCTAGTCTTCTTTCTTTTCCTCCTGTCATAGGATTTAGAGATAATGTCATCGGATATTAAAGATATTCTAGTCCAACACACATTTCACAGATGAAGAAACTGAGTTTCGTTAAAGTTACTTTCCCAAGAACAACTGTTTAACAGAGGCAAGGAGGGACTTGAACCCAGACCTCATCACTCCTAGGTCTCTTTCCATCATACTGCACTGTTCACCCTAGTTTAGGCCAATTTCACTTTACATGTGGAAAACAACCTAACTAGTTTCTGTGTTTCTAGTTTTTTTTTTTCTTCTTCTATTTTTTGAATTTTAGATTTAAATTAAATTTTAAAAATTTATTTAAAATATTTTAAAACTAATTTCCCTAAAGTACTGCTTGATGATGTCATTGTTTCTTCAAAAACCTTTAATTGAAATTCTCCATTGCCTATGAAATAAAGCATATTTTCTATAGCATGGCGTGGCATTCAGTATTCTCCATGGTCTAACTCTAAACCACATGTTTACCCTTATTCTTTCTACATGTCCTTATGCTTCAGCCCAGTACACTCTTGCATATTTGCTCATGTTGTTCTCTCTGCCCTGGAATTATGTTCTGCCCCTCTTCTGAGCACACACAAACACATACACACCCATATAACCACACCCACTCCCCTCACAATGCTGAAGTACCATCTGGACAAGTGTCAGAACCGGGGTTTGAATTCAGGTCTTTCTGATACCAAGTCTTTAGGGCTCTTTCCAGTGCCCTGGGAAGTGGCTCTGGCAAATAGTAACCACATTAATAGTCAGTTGTCCTTTGAACATTTGAAATGTTTGATTCTTCATTGTTGAAGAAGCTTGTGGTTAACAAGGCAGATGAGCCAAATGGAATGAGATAAACGGAACTTTGAAAACAGACTTATCTGTCTGTAAAGACTGTAGTTATGCAATGCTGCAATGTTGATGGGCTGCACCTCTGGGGATTGATGCTTCACTGCACTGTGGCCTAAGGCATAGGCATCTTGATTGCAACTAACCCTGGGGGGGGGGGATAGACTTTGGGGAAAATGCTTAATGGGCACTTTTTAAAGGATGTTCTTCTAAAAAATAAATAAAGCACATGGGTGAAGTCTTTCTTATACCTTCAAGTATGTGGAAATAACTCAGCTCTGGTTTCATTTGTTCTTGTATTGCCTCTTAGCAACCCCTGTGCTAGGGAAGGATGTTCTGCTCCGGGCAAAAATGATCTGAGATATATGACTCCCTGCTCACTCTGACTTGTAGCTCACTCATTTCTTTCAGGAGGCCTATGCTCACATTTCCTTGATAATTGGACAGGTTGGAGCATATATCCATGCAATACATTTAAGAACAAATCTACAAATCTCCTAGACCCCCTCTACCCTGCTGGGGTAAGAGCTTGCATTTGAATAGAAAAACCTCCCACGTTTACTCTTAAAATCAAGGGATTTTGGAGCTAAAAGATTTAGCTTTAGCTGGATTTAGAGATAATCCAGTTCACTGACCCCTTTCTCATTTGGAAGATAAGGAAACTGAGACCCAAAGGGGGCAAGTGATTTGCCAAAGATTATCTAGGGACCAAGTGAAGATCTGAGGTGTGAAACCATGTGTTCTGTCTTTTAAATTCACTGCTTTTTTTTCCTACTTAGGTTGTCAGAAGGTTGATCACCAGTTTAGGAAGCAGTCTGCTATTTTTAAGGAGTGGGATGTATACCATTGATGGGAAAAGGCCCACTCCAGTGGAATCACAGATCTTCCGAAGCATAGAATTAAAAAGTTGTTAAAATAGTAGGGGTTTGATATCATTTATTCCCAAGTCCCTCATTTTACAGAGTAGGTTCTGGGGCCCAGAATAAATAAATGATTTCCCCAGAATTATCCTGCAGTAAGCCATGATTCAAACCTATCTACATATTACTTACTCATCCATCTCCCTTTGCTTTTGAAGTGACAGCTTGCTATCTATTAAGGCCAACTACTTAGCAAAGGAGTTGTGTAAAAGAATTCATGTTTCAAATAGAGGTTGGATGAAATGAATGCTTCTGGTTTGATGTTCGATTTTTTTTTTGTCTTCTAATCTGTTTTATAAATCCCTTTTTCCTTAGATATTTTATGTTCTATGTTCTGAGTTAAGTTAAGGTTCCTTTTAGCTCTAAGATTCCATGTACTAAGTTAAACCATTCTAAGTTCTAAAGTACCCCAATTTTGAGAGTCTATGAATCTAATGCCTGTTAATATATTATCGAAAGAGTGCTAAATTTGAATTCAGGTCTTTCTGAATATACTGAAAATTTCTGAAAATACTCCTTCCCTATTTTACTTGCAGAGCTCTGCCCAAAGAAATATAAATTTTGATCTGAAACCTTGCAAGATATTTAGGGGCTTGTGGATTAGGGCTTTGCCTTAAACTTATTCACTCTGGTTCTCATGGACTGACCAGCAACAGATCCCAGACTAAGGTCCACTTGCTCACTGCTTGAGTCCAGATTGGCTCTGATGGAATATCAATAGCAATTAATTCTGTTTTGACCAGTGCTAAAATGACTTTTCCCCCTTACCCTTTTGGGTAACAAACAGGCATTTTTTTCAAAGGCATTCTGGAGATAACACCTTACTTGTAAGACTTGCTTCTACAATGATAGTTTCAGTCCTATGCCAATTATTTTTGATCAAACCTAGTTGTCTGGCTCCCTTCCTTTAAACATTGTAGGCAAATTCAGCCCATTCCACCCATGTGTATGTCAGGTATTCACATATTATTTTTTAGAAAAACAAGTTAAATAAGTGGGAAGTCAGTTCTTTAAATAGTATATTGGTCTGATTACATGCTATACTTCTTTTTTTAAATTTTTATTTATTAATACTTTTTATTTGCAAAACATATGTATGGGTAATTCCTAAACATTAACCCTTACAAAGCTTTCTGTTACAAATTTTTCCCCCCTACTCCCCCCCCTCCCCTAGATGGCAGGATATCCACTACATGTAAATTATGTTAGAATACTTAAGAAATCGAATATATGTATAGTTATTTCCACACATCATTTTTTGTGCAGGAGAAATCGTATCTACAAGAAAGAATAATCCGATAAAAGAAATACAATGCAAGCAAACCTCAATAGAGAACATGAAAATGTTATGTTGTGGTCCACATTTCACATCCCTCTCTCTGGGTGTATATGGCTCTCTTCACCGAACAGTCGGAACTGGTTTGAAGCATTTCATTGTTGAAGAGAGCCATGTCCATTAGAACTGATCCTCATATAGTATTGTTGTTGCCATGAATAATGATCTCCTGGTTCTGCTCACTTCACTGAGCATCAGTTCATGCAAGTCTCTCCAGGCTTCTCTGAAATCATCCTGCTGGTCATTTCTTACAGAGCAATAATATTCCATAACATTCATATACCATAATTTATTCAGCCATTCTCCAATTGATGGACATCCATTCAGTTTCTAGTTTCTAACCACTACAAAAAGGGCTGCCACAAACATTCTTGCACATGTGGGGCCCTTTCCTTCTTTTATGATTTCTTTGGGATATAAGCCCAATAGAAACACTGCTGAGTCAAAAGGGCATGCACAGTTCGACAACTTCTTGAGCATACATGCTATATTTCTTAAAGGTGGCCTGTCTTGGTGTTATTTTTCAATGTATAACTACAAGGTTTTTTTTTTCCTCCTGTTTAAAGACTTTTCCTTTTTGAAGTACTAATAATTACTTGTGTGACACTGGAAAAGTCACTGAACCTTTCTGTGCCTCTGTTTCCTCAAGTGTAAAAAAGGGATAATAATAACATAAACCTTATAGGTTGTTAAGAGTGAAATGAAATAACATATATAAAGTATTTTCCATATTTTAAAGTACCATGTAAACACTAGCTATTATTAGTAGAACTACTATGGTACATAAATGTATAACCTCCTATTGATGATAATTGTTTTTGAGTATTAAATTTTACATTTGAAAATATTGAATCATAGGGGAGGTGCACATAACCCATCTGCAATAAGATTTAGTAGACACTCTGGAGTGAAACATGTCAAAGCCTTAGTCATAAAGTAAAACTCATATAATATTTTTCCCTTGGCCATTTAAATGTATGGTTAATACCTTTTAACCCATTTAAAAATAACTAGACAATCATGCAGTAGATTGTATATTCGTTAGGCTAACATAAATATTATAGTAATTGAAAAAATTAAAATTAGTTTTTTAATGAAAAAATTTATATTCCCTCTGCATGTGTTTATCTACTGTTGGGATTCTTTTTCTCTCCCTTTAGTCCATAGTTAACTTTGTTTTCTTTTACTTTCAGACGAAAAAGACGTAATTTCAGCAAACAGGCAACAGAAATCTTGAATGAATATTTTTATTCACACCTCAGTAATCCCTACCCCAGTGAAGAAGCCAAAGAAGAGCTGGCAAAGAAATGCAGCATTACAGTGTCACAGGTAAAATGGGACTTTCTGCTTTATCATGATCCTGACACACTCATTCTCATAAGAAGCACAAAAAATTGTCAGCAGAGCTAGGCTCCTTTTTTAGTTTTTGTAATGCCATCACCCCTTATTTTATGCCACAAGAGTATCCCAACTTTCCATGTTGGTAGCATTATTAACCAACACCTCTATTCTTCCTCCCCTTTTTCCTTGACATACCCTAGTTTCTGACTTCATAGGAGGATTCCAGCCTTGTTATTTCTCCATGTTCCAAAACATTTTTTTCTCCAGGTTTCCCCAATCCTTAAAAATCCCTAACTTGATTGTATTGTTCTTGCTAGCTTTCTTCTTATATTTCTTTTCCCCTACTCAGCTAGCCTCCCAGGGATAGCTATCTGTACTTGTTGCTTCAACTTTCTCTGTCTCATTCATTTCTCAATCTTTAATCTCATATGAATCTGGCTTCATATCTCAACTAAAACTATTCTCTTCAAAGTTACCAGTTATCTCTTAATTGACAAATCTAATGGCCTTTTATTAATCCTTCTTCTTCTTGATTGATCGCTTTGCAGCACTTTACATTTTCTCTCTTCCTGTCTGCTTTCTCCTTTGTTGGAATTTTATACACCACACATGTACCAAGTAGGTGTATCCCAAGGCTCTATAAGTCCTCTGTTCTGTTCTTTTTATACTCTCACTTACTAATCTTATCAGTTTCTATGGGTTTAAGTATCTTAATGTAAATTATTTCCAGACCTCTATCTCCAGATTTAGTTTCTCACCAGGGTTCTAGTCAGTTATCCAGCTTGCCTAATGGACACTTCAAACTGGATATTCTAAAGGCATCCAAACTCAGCAGTTTAAAACACAAATCTTTATCTTTCCTTCTAAAACTACTCCTCTTCTGAAATTCATAATTTTTATTGAAAATACCACTGTCTTTCTGCTTACCTTTGGTTTGCAAGCTTGGTGCCATTTTTGACTCCTCATTCTCACCCCACTTCTCTGGTAAGTTGCCAAATCTTCTTGTTTCTTTATTCACAGCATCTCTTATGTTAATTTTCTTCTCTTTATTCACATTATTGCAACCTAATTCAAGTCCTCATCACCTCTGGCCTCAAGTACTTCAATTGTCTTCTAATTGGTCTCTGTCTCAAGTCTCTCTTTTCTCCAATCCATCTTCCATATAGCTGGCAAAATGATTTTCTTAAATTGTAGTTCTGTTCATTGATTCCCCCTCTCACTTCATTAAATTCTGGTAATTCAGTATTAGCTCTAGGATCAAATGTAAACCTCTTTAACATTTAAAGGTCTTCATTGTATAGCTCCTTCTTATCTTTTCAATTTTATATGTATTACTCCCTAGGAATCACTACTGTATTCAGATCATTTTGACTGAAACGTTTTCTCTCCTTATTTCCACTTCTTAGAAACTCTTGTCTTTCTTTTAAACTCATCTCAAGTATCCCTTTCTTCAGGGGTTTTTTCCTAGGTTCCTTACCTGCAACCTTTTTTTTTTTTTTTTTTTTTTTTTTTTTTTAACCCTAAGCACAGAACTAGGCACATAATGTGAGCTTAATAAGTGCTTCTTGATTTATTGATTCTTTTTTATGCATGCTTTAATTTGTACTATTCTAACTACTTTGCCCTTCACTCTCCTACCTCAATGCCTTTGTTTACAATTGTTCCCTAAGCCTTCTTTTTCCTGCTCTTGATTTACTGAATTTCTTCTTTAATTAATCCTTTCTTTAAAGCCCAACTCAAGTTTTACCTCCTTCCTCTATGGTCTATCGGTATTGTCTTTTTTCCATCAAACCTTACATAGCAATTTATTTTATATTTTTCCAAGTTGTTTAAGTAGCATTGCATATTATTATATTTGTGTTTATTCAGTTAATTTGTTTTATCTGACTTTGCATGACTCCATTTGTGGTTTTCTTGGCAAAGATACTGGAATGGTTGCCATTTCCTTCTCATTGTATAGATGAGGAAACAGATAAACAGAGTTAAATGACTTGCCCAGGGTTCCAGGTTTGAACTTAAGTCTTCCTGATTGCAGGCCCAGCACTCTATCCATTGAGCCACCTGAGTGTTGAATTTGTGTTTTTATCTTATCTTTTCTCACTGGACTATAAGTTCTATGAGGGCCAAGAACTTGTAAACTTATGTCTCTTCCATTGTCTGAACATAATGCTGTGTGCATAATATGCATTTAATAAATGTTTAAATGAATTAATACTAATGCTTCAATATTAGATATTGCTTTATAGAAAAATGCTTTTTCATTATGACCTTTCCTTTTGTTTGAATTAAACACAGAAACCTTTGATGTAAAGGCTGAGATCTTTCTAAACCCTATTGTCATTACCTTTGAAACATAAGTTAACAGTTGAAAATCATTTACTTGTAGAAAAAAAAGTTGGTAGAGTATGAAAACCTTTACAATGGAACTGTGATTTAAGGAATAACTGACCCCTGTGTTAAAGTGTTCCTTTGGGATTCACATGCAATAAATTTTAACAATAGTTTCTAAATTTAAAACTCTCTAACTGTGCTTGTGAGATCCAAAATACTGATCCTTTCTGATTCCAATGAGGTTTCCTTATCAATATTTTAAATCATTATATATTTAAAGGAACGATGCCTGAAGTTAGCATGTTAACTATTAATGATTTGCCTTCTCTAGTATTGGCATTATTAGCTACATAACCCCTAGAGTAACCTTTAGTTCTATAATTAAAACTCAATGTGAAGTTTGTTTTAGATGTCTCCTATGAAATGGTTTCATATTTTGTTGTTTTTTGATTGACTGGAATGAGATCTGTTTGGTTTAAGATAGATATCTTTCCATATATTATATATATATGTATATACACACATATGTATATGTATATATGTGTGTGTATATATGTATATATGTGTATATATATGTATATATGTGTGTATACATATATATGAAAATACATATGTATTTGTGAGGGAAAAAAAGAGACAGAGAGGGAAAGAGAACAGAAAGAAAAAGGAAGATATGGAGAGAGAGACAGATACACATATCTACATACATATTATATATATATCACATATATTATATATCTATATCAGATTACTTATATATAACATGTATGTATATATGTCTCTTTTTTCCCACAAATACATATGATATATTCATTCACTTAAACTTGAATTTTTTTCTGTCTGCACTGTAGCTACAGATCTACTGAATGTAAGATCTCTTCTTTGATATTTACATATTTGTTTAAATAGTCAAACTAGTAACTGAACCCACCAAGTTTTAAATCATGAATTTCTTATAAAATTTATTTGGAGACTCTCTTTTTCACTTATTCCAATCTGCTTTGTTATATAATTATATTTCTATTCCTTCCATTAGAGATTCTCTTATTTCATCTTTGTATCCCTAAAGCTAAGACATACTAGGTGCATAATGAATATTCATTTGTTGAATTATAGGCCATATTATTATAGCTTAAATGCAACATTACACAAATATACAACCTTACTCTGATGAGACATTGTATGAATTAAATGGAAAAAAGCATACATTGTCATGTAAATAATATTCTGTACCAGGTCATTCAGGAAAGCTATGTTCATCAGATTGAAAATGTATTTCTACTTAAGGAGTGTTTTCAGGTATTTTGGTTTATGTTTAGTTCTTCAGGCTTGTCAGTTTTTTTTTGTTTTGTTTTGTTTTGTTTTGTTTCGTTTTGCTTTTTGCTGAGGCAATTGGGGTTAAGTGACTTGCCCAGGGTCACACAGCTAGGAAGTGTCTGAGACCAGATTTGAACTCAGGTCCTCCTGACTTCAGGGCTGGTGCTCTAACCACTGCGTCACCTAGCTGCCCCTGTCAGTTTGTTTTTAAAGAATTCTTTAGTTGTGACATGTACTTATACAGGTACAGCCATAGTATACCAGAACTAGAATGATACCGCACAAATCGTTTAATCCACCTTCTATTTAAACAGAAATTCCTTTTCCCTAGTAAGTCCTACTTTAGGGGGTAGGGAGTAGGGGAAGGAAGGTCTCTAACTTGTGACAGTTAGAAGTAATTTCTGTTGTAAGGAATGACTTTTAAATTTTGCCTTTCTTCAGATAGGATTCCCAATAGTTCTTTTGAATTTATGAGGTTTCAGAGCATTTTCTAAGCTTTTATTAATTTTAATTTAAAAAACTTAAATATTTTAGTAATTGATTCTATTTACTTTATAGTATAATTAAAACAGCTTTGGCAAATTTGGGGGGGGGTTAATAAAGAAATTATGTACAGAATAAAAGACTTTTGGAGTTGTAAGGGACTTCAGAGGTCATCTCTTCTAGCTTATTTCTGAAATAGAAATCCCTCCTGTAACATCTTTGATTAGAATTGGTAAGGTTTATATTTGAAGGCTACCAGGTATGGAAATTCATCTGACTTTGGGCAATAACAAATATTGATTTGAAATTTCTCTAACTTTTTCTCATTGATATAGAATCTGCCTCTAAAATTTCCTTGATTGATTCCAAATTATGTCATCAATAGCCAAGTAAAACAAGTCAGATTACTCTTATACATGGTGGTTCTTCAAACACTAAGAGACTATGATCATGTTTTTCTTATTTCTCCAGGTTAAATAATCCTAAATTCTTAACTAAGAATTATGTTGTATGACTCTTAATCTTTTCAGCTTTTTCATTTCCTTCCTCTAGATAGGCTTTTCAATATTGTTTCTTAAAATGTGGTATCTAGATATGATATGATCAGGTCTCCCTCCTTCTGGATAATATGACTATTAATGCCATTTAAAACTGCATTAGTAGGTTAAATTCTTTTTGATTGGACCTTCAGTCCAAATAATCTGTTGATGTTGAAATTAGCCTGTATTCTCATACCTTTTTAGTAAGTCTGTGAAAATTCATGGAGGAAGAGATTATTTCCAAATCGAGACTTGTGGAAGTAATTTCTACTGTGTCTACTTCTTAATTCTCGTTTCTCAATTAGAATAGTATAAATTAATGAGTTTATTTTTTGCTATAAACTGCGCCCTCCCCTGCTTCTTTTAAGTTTCTGCTTTCCAAGTCCCTGAAACTCCTTTATACTTTTCTGAGATCCATTTTTATAAATATTTACCTTTGATTATACACTTTTAAGCTCAGGTGTAGCATTTTGTAAGTGAAATACTATTTTTTCTCTTGATACAATCTCCTTCATCAATGGGATACCATGGATAGCCTTAGAATTAGAATCAGGAACTTAGGATTCATCTTGTGGCTCTGTCACTTATTGGTTGTGTCACTGGAAAAGCCATTTATCATCATAGGATCTTAAGATTGAGAGCAGGGAGGGTTCTTAGTGGTCATATAGTTCAAATCTTTATTTTACATTTGAGGAAAAAGAGTTCCAGAAAAGTTATTTGTCCAATATCATATAGGTAATGAATGGTAGAATCTAAATCCAAAGCTTTTCCTACTGTATTTCCTTTTTCTTTTTTCAACTTTTGTTTCTTTTTCTGTAAAATGTGGATTAATACTTCAAATTTTTTTCTTCTCTTTCTCCTCTTCTTCTGCTACTATTCCTAGCTTGTTAGTTAGCAAGCATTTACATGGCACTTTGAGGTTTTTCAAAGCATCTTACATATATTATTATCTTATTGAGCCTTACAAATAACCCCATTTTATGGATGAGGAAATTAAGACTTTGAGAAGTTGTTCATCCAGGTTGAATTATATGGCATAAAGTGTTATACCTAAAATGTAACATTACACAAATATGCAATCTTGCTCTAATGGGATATGTAATATTGTATGGAAAAAACTGCATATTGTCTTGTAAATAGCACTCTGTACTGGGTCAGTGAGGAAAGCTACATTCATCAGATTGAAGCATACTCCTACCTCAAGGAATGTTTTCAGGTGTGACTTGCCACAGCTATTAAATGTCTGAGGCAGGATTTAAACTCAGATTTCCCTGCCTCCAGGTCTTGTACTCTATTTCTTATGCAACCTAGTTGTCTCCATTACCTACCTTATAGGGTTGCTATGAAGAAAAGCATTTCATAAACCTAAAGATGCTATAGAAAAGAGAATTATTATTATTGATCATACATTCAAATTTAATCACCCTCCAGCACCAACTCTACCTTTCCTGCCTTATTTTACAAAATTCATCTTGAAACACTCTATGCTCCAGATAGAATATATTCTTTGTTTTGTTCCTGTCTTTTTCTGTTTTCTTTTATGAATGGTGCTTCTGTGTATTTGTATACTTTCTTCTTCCTATCTGAAACTGACCCTTTTCATCACTCTTTCTCCTTCATCAGATTTATATTCTTCAAAGTATAGCCCATGAGGTGCTTTTTCCATGGGGCATTCTCTTATCTCTTCCTCCCAAAATTCTTGGGCCTTTCTGATTTCTCTCTCTTATGCACTTAATAATTGTAATGTGTATATATTTCTAACTATTGTGCTAAATTAAAAGCTCTTTGAGGGCAGGAAGTATATAATTTTTAAAATTTTTATATCTCCTTGACATATAATAGAGATAGGAATAAGAGGCTAGATTTGTAATTTCATTTATATATGGAGCTTCAGGATGAAGAAATTCCTGTCAATTCTTTGTACTTCTTTGTACCTTATAGTAACAGAGAACTGCCTAGAACAGTAATCTCAAATTCAGATAGACATGGGTCCCAGTGGTCTCCATATTGCTTTAGAAAAGCCACCAGTTAAAATTATGTTGAATTGTACTTTTAAAAAAAATTGTTAATGTTTCCCAGATACATTTTAATCTAGTTCAAGCTGCACCATAGCTAGTTTGATTCCTTTACTCTTTGAGGATCTAGAAATCATAGGACTTAGAAGTTAAATGACTTGCTTAGGGTTACAAAGCCTGTCAGAAGATGAATCCAGGTCTTTTTAACTCTGAGGAAGGAAGGAAACAAACATTTATTAAGTGACTGCTATGTATAATTTGCCCCAAAAGTTCCCAAAGGGGTCACAAAGGATTGAATACAACTGAAATGACTGAAAAACAATAACTATATTCCAGGCATTTGTGTTGGGTGCTTTACAGTTATCTCATTTGATCCTCATGACAAACCTAAGAGGTAGATGCCATTATTATCCTTTATTTTACAGTTGAAGAAACTGAGGCAAACAGAGATTAAGTGACTTGTCTGGGGTCACATAGCAGTAAAGTGTCTGAGGCTAGATTTCAACTCAGGCCTTCCTGATTATAAGTCCAGTGCTCTGTCCACCATACTACCTAGCTGCCTCAGCTACTGTGAGGAAAGCTTTCTGTCACATTTTCCCATGGTACATAGAAGGTACTTAACAAATTGTTTTTTAAATAGATTTTGTTTGAGAGCTGGGAAATGATTTTTACAGCCAGTGTTTCTGATAAAGGCCTCATTTCTAAAATATATAGAGAATTGTGCCAAATTTATAAGAATAAAAATCATTCCCCATTTGATAAATGGTCAAAGGATATGAACAGGCAGTTGTCAGATGAAGAAATTAAAACTGTCTATAGTTATATAATATGCTCTAAATCATTATTGATTAGAGAAATGCAAATTAAAACAACTCGGAGGTACTACCTCACATCTGTCAGATTGGCTAATATGACAGAATAGGAATATAATAAATGTTGTAGGAATTGTGGAAAAACTTGGATACTAATGCATTGTTGGTGGAGTTGTATATAGATCCAACCATTCTGGAGAGCAATTGGGAACAATTGCTCAAAAGTCTATAAAACTGCATATCCCTTTGACCCAACTGTACCACTACTGGATCTATATTCCAAAGAGGTCATAAAAAATGAAAAAGGACCCACATATACTGCTTTTTGTGTGGTGGCAAACATTTAGAAATTGACACAATGCCATCAATTGGGGGACGGCTGAAGAAATTATAGTACATGAATGTAATGGAATATTATTGTGGTCTAAGAAATTATGAACAGGTTGATTTCAGAAAACCTGGAAAGACTTACATGAACTGATATTGAGTGAAGTGAACAAAACAAAAGTACTGTACACAGTAAGAGCAATATTGTGTAAAGATCAATTTTGATAGATTTAGCTCTTTTCAGATAAATAGCCATTTAAGACAATTTCAAAATATTTTTCTTTTTAAAAAAATTATTTTATTAAAGCTTTTTATTTTCAAAGCTTATGCATGAATAATTTTTCAACATTGACCCTTGTAAAAACTTCCGTTCCAAATTTTCCCCTCTTCCCCCCACCCCATCCCCTAGATTTCAGGTAATCCAATATATGTTTACATGTTAAAATATATATTGAATTCAATATATGTGAACAAAAATATTTATGATGAAAAATGCTATCCATATCCAGAGAAAGAACTATAGAGTCTGAATTCAGATTGAAGCATATACTAGTTTCACTTGGATTTTGTTTTCTTTTTTCCTGTTTTTTTTTTTCTCTTGTTCTGACTCTTCTTTCATAATGTGACTATTGTAGAAATACATTTCATATAATTGTTCATATATAACCTATATCAGAGCACTTGCTGTTTGGGGGGGGTGTAGAAGGGGAGGGAGCCATAGTGAAAAAAATTAGAAACTCAAAGTTTTATATAAAAATGAATGCCAAAAGCTATCTTTTACATGTAATTGGAAAAAATAAAACCCTATTAAGTGGAGGGAAAATAATTTGATTTTACTTAAATCCCTTGTAGAGAACACATGTGCAGTAAGAGAAATTAAACAATTGCACTTTATAAAAATCAAATTAATTTTTTAACAACATAGTTGCCTGTTCCCTTTACCTGTGTTCTAAAGACAGACTGTCAATTTAACAGCAGTGGTCAACTCTTATGAAGAGACTCATTACTCAAGTGAATTTGGCATTCTATTTTCATTAATGCAAACCAGAGGGTTCCTTGCTTTGATTGTAACAGTTTTGTGTATAACACTTCAATGATTGCAAAGTGCTTTGGAAAATATAATTATTTCTTTTAACCTCTCTATCAAGTAGAATAGTATTGCAATATTATTATCCATTTTACAGATGAGGAAACTGAGATGCTTAGCATTTGATATGTCTAAAGTCATAGAGTAGTTTCCCCAATTGGAGCACAACTCCAGAATCCTGATTTTGGATTCCCAAACCTGTGCTCATTCTTCTACTAGAGGTGGCATGCTTTTCCCTCTAAGCTACTTTAGAGACTTCAAGTCAGTTTGTGGTCTAAGTCTCCTTACTCATAAAAAAGCTTATGCCAAAGCTGTGGGTATACAGTAAGCTAATTAAAATTTGTAAGTAAGATTTCTTTATTAAAAAAAACTCTATTAAAATAAGGAGAAGCCAGTTAAAATCATAATTAGAACTGAAAAAAAGATTAACATCAAATTACAGCATCTATTTCAGCTATCTGTAAAGGTTTCGTCAATTATGTTGGCAGTAGACAGAAGGTAAAAAAGGATTAATCTGAATATACTAGAGACAAGTGTATGGAAACTGGCATGTTTGGTAAGGAATGGTTTTGCTCTGTCTTGAAAGAAGTATGTCAAATGCTCTATTCTGTAAAGAATATTATTCCATTTTCTGATCCTCAACCAGTATACAAAGAACAATCAAATAAGTTATTAAAAAAAGTAGACAATGTGTATACAGTGCCTCCTTGCAGATAAGTCTTATCCCTAAGATTTTGAGAAAAATGTACTCCTCAACTAGTATGTAAGGGATTTTTTAGTTCTTTTAAAATATACTTTCCATGATTAGCTCCATTGTTCAAAAGTCAAGTCTAGACTTAAGCATGAAGTATTTGCTACAGGTATGTTGGGCCTGGTGCTGAGAAACATCCCAAACCCAGGACTTGAGAAGATACCCAAACAATGAATGTTTTGCTTGAAAATTTTGAATTTTCCTGAAATAATAAAATAAAATTGTGGAGAAAATTGAAACATTAATTTAAAGAAATACTTACTGATATCAATTTTTCCATAGCAAAGTAGAAAGAACACCAACCTGTATTCTTTGCTCAATTTTGTATTTATTGTTTGTATGAATTTGGGCAAATTATCTCCCCTTTCTTGGCCTGAATTTCCTTATCTTTGAAACAAAAAAAGAGATGATCTATATTTTTATCTAATTGCTTCACTTCATGTTGCTTTCTATAATTAATATTCATTTTAATAAAATTGGGAATAATTTCAAAATTACTTTTACAAAAATTAGAAAAATGTTAAAAAAATGTTTCTTTAAATCATCAAAATCCAATCTTCTCTCTATTCTACCCCTTGAGTTGAGAATGAAAGAAAAACAAAACCCCTTTTACAAACATGTACAGGCAAGCAAAATAAATTTTCATATTGGCCATGTTACAAAAATATGTCTTAATATGTGCCCCACCTATCAGGAAATGAATACCATTAGCTCTCTGGTATTGTGGTTTATCATTATGCCAATCAGAACTTCTAATTTCTCCAAAGTAGTTTTCTTTGTCATATCATTGTCATTATACATATTATTCTCCTGATCTCTTTCCATTACTCTGCATAAGTATATACAAGTTTTCGCAGGTTTTTCTGGAACTATTCCCTCCATTATTTCTTATATCACTATAGTATTTTATCACATTTATATACTATAACAAGTTCAGGAATTCCTCAATTTATGGATACCCCCTCAGATA